>JAHTLZ010002193.1:11613-21938 GCA_023846285.1 Phrynocephalus versicolor
TATCTATCTATCTATCTATCTATCTATCTATCTATCTATCTATCTATTCCTCTTTCTCCTCTTCTGATTGGAAAGGAATGCCATGATTCCTCCTCTGTGAGGCTCCCAGCAGCTGCTTGGCTGGAGTGGCCGCAGTCGAGGAAAAGCATCTCTCTGTGGTTCAGTTCACTGCCTCCCCGTTCGGCCCTTCATCGAAGAGCAGAGCTGGCATTTATTGGCCCATAAAACAAAATCCACTGGAAGCTGGCCAGCTCCACTCACCCAGAAACATCTCTGGGGGCGATGGCTGTGAGCCAGGCCCTGGAATGCTAGGGGTGTGTGCCTTCCGTTACTCCCCGGTCCAGAAGATGGACAGCCACCCTTTCTGTCCTGCTGCCTTTTTGCCCCACCATTGGAAAACAAACAAACATGATGAATGTTGATTCTCTGTCATGCAAAGCCACCCTTCCTCTCTGCTGATTGTGCTGGGTTTTGCAACTCTTTTGCCACCGCGGGAGATGTCCCCTTGGTTTTCCTCTCTCTGGCCGTTACTTCACGAGGCTCCTCGCTTCGGAGCGTCATTGCCTTCGATCTGAATTCGAAGGCGATCACGTGGTCTCCCTTCGCCCCCACCCCCTTTCCTATGTACTCACGCGGGCAGCTTTTCCGTTCAAATCTAGAATGACCTCACGAGCTCCATTCGCATCCAAACACTCATGTTCTTTGCCCGTTTCCCGCGATCTCCGCTTTTTTAAAAAAAAAAGGAAACGGTGTATCGATGCATCGATGCTTGGCTGTCAGTTACGGCGAAGCGCTGTAAATGTGTGACTCTTTGCTTCGTAATTATTACTTATATTATAATTTCCATTGGGGGGGCTCCTACAACTGCTGTTCCCCATCATGGTCACTAGGTGGGCTATCGCACAACGATTGTACTTCTTCGTTCAAAGGTCCTCCAGGACACTGGAGTAACCCCCTCCTTACTCCCTAGAGTAGACACCAAGCCTCTTCCGCCTTCTTTCTGCCATTCTCCCGGTACCATGCCTCCATCGCGTTCTTCTGCCCGCCTGCAGAAACTCCATAGGTATACTCCATACATTATTGCTGTGTTGCACAATGTCAACTCTTTGTTGAGCACTGTAGCTTTGTTACTTCTGAGAAAGGGAAGACGCGTTTTCCGACGCAGAGTGCTATTTGGCGAGGCGTTGAGGGCATGCAACGCTTTGATATGGGTTACTTCGGCTTGGATGAGAAGCTCGCCTCGAGAGAAGCTTTTCTGGTGTTACCCAGGACGTTCTCAGTGGTTTCACGACACGGTGCTTCAGCTTTGGGACGATCGCCAGTGGTTACAAAACTTCCGTATGACTAGAAGAACACTTTTTTGGGTGGCAGACAAGCTGCGTCCGTTTCTGATGCGCAGGGACACAGTTATGCGCTCAGCTGTCCCAGTGGAAGAGAGAGTGGCAATCGGCGTGTATTTTTTGGCAAGCCGTTCTTGCTACAGAACCATCGCTCTAGTATTCCAGAAAGGAAGCTCAACTGTTGCAAGCATTGCAATCGAGGTTTGCCTTGCAATGGAACACGTTCTTCTTAAGGAAGAGGTCCGCCTGCCTGACTTCAATAAGGTAACCTGCTTTCGGTCATCCCAGTCTTTACTTGTGTTCTGAACCAGCGCCTTTACGGTTTAGGAAATTACTGATTCTTTATTTTTTTTCTCTGTTTCTACAGATGACATCATCTATGAAAATCTTCGGGTTCCCACATGCTATAGGTTGTATCGACGGAACGCACATTCCGATAAGCCCCCCGAAATTGCAGGGGCCTGCTTACTTTAACAGGAAATCATTTCATTCTGTATTGCTTCAGGCTGCTTGCGACAGAGAGGGAATTTTTTTCTCTATGTTGACTGGTCATTCAGGTGTTAATCATGATGCCCATGTGTTCAGATCATCTATGCTTTTTAGTCGGATGGAGGAAGGAACCCTAATACCTGGCAGTCCTATGTTCCACTATGCAGGGGTGTCAATACCTCCCATTATATTAGGGGATGGTGCCTATCCATTGTGTAAGTGGCTAATGAAGCCCTTTGCTGTTACTAGAAATGACAGGGAGCGCCACTTCAATAAGGTTTTTAATCGCTCAAGATGCGTCGTGGAGAGAGCATTTGGGCGCTTGAAGGCCAGATTCAGACGTCTGTCTGTTAGGATGGAGGCTCACATAGAGAACGTTAATTCAATTATTGCCTCTGCTGTGATTCTACACAATATATGTGAACGAGAAAACCATGACATACTTGATGATGAACAACATTCCATACCCCCACCTGAACCACAGGAGGAGTGTGAAATAAATGACTACCACAGATCTGGAACTGCACGTGCAGAGGCTGAGGCGGTTCGTAATGCTATTGCGGAGTACCTGTTTACCCATGTGAAGTGACATGGGCGCAAAATAATAAGTTCATGTACTCTACCTCACTATTTTATGTTACACTTTCATTTGCAGTAGAATTGTGAGGCTTTACAGTATTGGTTACTCCTGTAAAATTCCTTCCGTTAATAAATGTTTCTATTTGATTTGCAGTACTTTCCTTTAACTTAAGTGCGAAACACCAGTAGGTTTGGCAAACTACTACACCGACTATGCAAAAGAATGCCTGACAGGGGTATTTGCTTCAAGATTATACAATAATCAGTAATAAACCTTGCAAAAAACAAAGGCACTGTACTAAATTGATAGCAGTTTCTGAACGCATACCATCGAAAAACAAATAATGCCTTGACTAAGGGTTCATCTGCCCTGTTGTATGTCACTTTAGAAAACATGCCTTTCAGAGAGGCCCCCCTTATAAGAAAACATTCCGATGTTGTATTCTTGTAACACCTCCCTCTTCATATGCAGAGTACTGCTGCCAGAGTAAACTTAAGAAGGAAGTATCAAATTACAGTTCCCAATGCAAGCATTTTATGGCCTAATGGCTCTGAAGGAAAGCCAAAAATAAACTGTTTGTGTTGCCTTTAGCCACCTAAGGAAACTAATCGCATATTTTTTTTCCATTGCTGTTTCCTTCTGAGGAATAAATCAGTTTATAATGCATTACAATGAATTTCTTGGTTTTAAAGTGTACTATTCTTTACACTTAACGCACAATACTACTAATTGCTTTGGGTTAACAGAACACAGTGTCAATCGCATACTTTGCATTAATACATTAGTTCGGTACTCATTCCTAGACCACCATGATACCAAGACGGAAAAGATGTGAAAATTATCTTGCTGTGCTATGGCTAATAAACCAGCAAGTAACAAACTTGCTTTCATTAAGTCAGCAGTACTTTGCATAGGCAAAACGAAAGTTAATGAAACATTTCGGCACCACATCCTAGCCAGCTGAGACACAGGACAGGGGGCCCCTTTGTAATCAATCACCCATCCCCCTTCCCAAATTGAGATCACCTTTCTGTTGAAATGCTAATAAAGGGAGCCAAAAGGTGCAAGGGAAGGAAGTTTGCACTCAGGCAACTGAGTGCAGTTGCTGGTGTCCTTTCAAACAAAAGGCTTTTCCTAGAAAAATAATTTAACAAGGCAGCTATAGGGATGGATTCTGAGGACAATTCAGAGAATTGCACAGCCAGTTCTGTTCAATCCAAAATTAAGAGAGGGGTTATTTGGGGAAACGAGGAGACTGCAGCCTTAATCAAGGTTTGGGGTGAGGCGGAGATAAAATATGCTTTGTCTTCCCTCAAAAGGAATATTGAAATCTATGAGGTGATTTCAAAAGAATTACGAAAGATTGGATTTTTTAGATCTGGAACGGAATGTAGAACTAAATGCAAATCGCTTCGAAAACTGTACAAACAGGCTGTAGTTCAAAACAGTACTTCTGGAGCTGGGCGTGCAAAATTTATTTGGTACGAAGAAATGGCAAACATTTTTCGAACAGACACCTCAATTCACCCATTGCAGACAACCGAGAGCGAGTCCAGCGGGAGCATTGGTAAGCATTGACTATGTACCATTTAATATATACCGTAAAATACGTCACGTTCACTGTATTTCACAGAGAAATATTATGTTATTAATAGTAACTCTATTAATATACCCAAGTACAGTAATTTGGTTTCAGAACACGTTGTGTGCTTCGATAAACCGAAACAACGAGGGAACGGGATGACTTGTAAATCTTTCAAATATATGGAGGGATGGGTTTAATTTCCCTCTCATATATTGATTTCGTTTTTGGATAAACAAACATTGAAACACTGCATCGATGTACCGGTATTTCTTTATTATTACGGAGATTACATATGTAATTAAAAGTATCCGAATTGTAATAATATACCTAAGTACAGACATCTGTCTTCAGAACTCGTTGTGTCCTTCGATAAACCGAAGCAACGAGTGAACGGGATGACTTGTAAATCTTTCAGATTTATGGACGGATGCGTTTAATTTCCCTCTCATATATTGATTTCGAATTTTGATTAACAAACATTGAAACACTGCATCGATGTTTCGGTATTTCTTTATTATTACGGAGATTACATATGTAATTAAAAGTATCCGATTTGTACTTTACTTATGATATATTGTATCTCCGCTTCCCAGAGATATTCGATGCATCGAAAAACGGCCGAGATAAAAGCAGGAAGTAAAATAGACATGTTTCTCTTTATTATAAATGCAGTTTGCTGTGTTGTAAGATTATGAATCCATTTTGAATTGTACCGGTTCTAAACTTTCCTTGAATCGGGAAAAAAATAAGGAGGGGCGGGACATGCCTCTGAAGTACCCAATCATGTAACCTTAACAATTATGTGCTCCGGAAACTAAAAGACTGCTTCCTGTACTTTGCATTATGGTGTGTAGCAACGCGAGGGAAGTACAGCAACCTATGTTCCTCTTCTCACATGCAGCAACCACGGAGGCAATGCCTGGAGTTAGCGATAATGCCGGATCACAGTCCCTCTTCGATGAGAGTGAAGGCATGAACCAAAGCTACGTGGCTTCGGAAGCCTCAGCAATGGGTGAGGAACACTTTAAAAGTTATGCTAGCAGGGCAGGCCATGTTTTCAGAGCGTCTACTAGTCGGATTATTAGGAATATCATGTAAATCATATCCTTACAGACCATATTAATGTACTTTAAACATAAACTGCCTTTTAAATAAATTATTTTAATTTCAGAATACCAATCAACAGACGGTTGTGAACCATCCACATCTGGCTGTTCTTCTTCCCAGAGTCCCCAAACAATATTACCTGAACGGCTTGGTAAAAAAGGTATGTTCAGTTCTGATTTAGAGAATTTAAACCTAACTAGAAATAATTACCTTTATTAACCAGATTACTATCACTGAGTGATTTTGCACACCTAAACGATTAGGTAAGTAATAAAACACTGAGCTATTAAAAATAAATTAATTTGAATAGTCGATGAGGAAGCCGTGGGGTTTACTCTGTAAATACTACTATTACATTCAAAGATTTTAAATGATGGAATTATTAACATCTGTAATGTTAAATAGGTATTTTTTTTTATTATCATTAAATCAATTTCTTAATGGATAATTATGTACACTGCTTAATAATTAATTTTAAATTGTCCTTATTAAATACAGACTCATTGGAAACAACAAACTTTGAAGCCACGCTTGATCCAGCAACCAGGCTTGCTTTACTAAGGAAAAGGAAGCAGAGATCTACAGCAGCAGCACGCCTGGACAACACACTTACTGGTTTTGTGGACTGGGTTAAGGCTTCGGATGATAGAAAAGAATCAACACTAAATTCTTGGAACCACCAGGATATGATGTTCCAGAAACAGGTTATTGACAATCTAAGGGTGGCTTCAGATTCTCTTGCTAAACTAACCCAATTTTTAACAACTCAAGGGACAAAAAAAAAAGGTTAACATGGAAGTAGAATCATTCCTTAATGATCAACACACTAAGAACCAGACTGAAATCCTGCTCTCTAATGGTTCCCCAAACACTGATAATGTAGAGGACAGTGATTCTGATGGTGATACAACGGGGACCAGTGGCTCAGGAACTGCCTCTGAGCAGGAGAGTGATACTGAATGCTCAGTATCACTCCTGCCCTCTAGGTCTTCAGCTTCCCTTGTTTCTTTTGGTAAACCAAAAAATGGAGCAACAGTTCAGGGAAGCAAACCTGGCGAAAAAATGCTGCAGGGCCACAAAAAAAGACCAATGACTAGTACTCAGAAACAGGGAGCAGTAGAACCACAGTTCCCTGTGTCACCGTATTTGATTGTAAAGCAGGAAAGTGGTACTGAAAACATTGTGCCTAGAAAATTAACGACACCAAAAAGAAGACGTATCAAGAAGAAAATATTTTCACCCTAGTTGATTACTTATTCCATTTTGAGTAAATATATGAACATGCCAAGGTTGGGAGTAGGGACAAAATACACAGTTCATGATTTTTAAAGGGAAAACTGATGAACTGCTTCACATTTTAAGCAAACTCAGTTACATTTAAAAGCAATAACTGCAGTGAAACACTAATCTACCTCTGTAAGGAATGATTTTCAAGAAAATTTTAATTCACTGGCTATTCTCCCCCTCAACTCACCCATAAAAAAATAAACCAGACTGCATAAGAAACAGAAACATAGACGATTCTTTAAGAAACTTTTTTATTTATATCCACTGATTAGGCAAAGTATAGGTATGTGCACTGTTCTGTTATTTAGAGTACTGTAAAGTAACATTTATGAGAGAAGGACCTGCCCTCTACCAGTTGTACCAATGAATGCTGTTCTCCTGTGTAGGTAACACTGGACTGTGGTCTTTTACAAGACAACAAGACTAATACTTTAAAAGCACAGAAAAGCTATAAAGTACTTTTTATGTAGTGGCTATTAGCAGAAATAATTTGCATTGCTAATGAGACTGCTCAACAGATGCCAATATACATGCAAACTATACCCTAAGAGACTAGGATTTTCAGTGGTTTTCTGTTTCCAGGTTAAAGGAATTACGTGTGAGGCTTCATATTCTTCTGCCTCATACCTACAGAAACCTTTTTTAAAAAATATAACTAGAACAGCATTTTAATTGCTTCAATTACTACCGTATCGTGTATTAAAATTGCTCAAAGTGCACAAAGTAGAACAACAGAAAATTAAAAGTATTCAGCCCTAATATTTTCTTAGGAGATTATTTATAAATAAAACTTGTTAATATTGCTAACACAGTAACATTTAGGCAGAAAAGGATAACCCAAGGGAACGTTGCAGGGTACCACATCAGTCCTTTAACTCGTGAGTCAATTGAATATTTTGGCATAGGAGAACCAGTGTACATCCCCTAAATTGTCCAATAACCACAAAAAAAGGCTTCATCGCCTTCGGCGTCTTCTCCTGGCTGGAGCTGCTCCTCTGTTTCCTGCAAGCACGATTTCTTCGAGAGCGGCTATTCTCTCTATTGCCTCTTGAAGAGCAGCAACCCAGTTCTGATGTTCTGCGCGGGTCACTGGTTGCTGCATAATGTCCAGCGGTTGATCCTCTTGTAGTTCTGAAAAGAAGAAAATGATATTTATTTTTTGTAAATTAACGGTCTAGTATGTGTACACACCTTTGTGAAGTCCACAAATGACTGTTACACACCTTCATCCTCAACCTGCTGTTCCTGAACGTTGCCTGGAACATTCTCCAATCCCTGTTCTTCGTGACCTGCACCTTGATTTGCTTGCCCTTGACCCTCTTGCACCACTGGTGGTTGGAAATCATGAGCCATTGCCTGTTCCTCGTCCTCATCTGTGTCATTGGCCTGCTGCTCCAATTCTTCCCTTCTGTTTGGCTGCCTTGGAGGCCTTACAGCACCACCCCTGTTGCCATGCCTCCTTCCTGGTCCAGCTCCTATTGAGACATAGGGGGGAAATAGTTTTATATTTCTATTGTTCACTGCAAGTCTAAGATGTCCTTGTCTGAAGTGTTATTTCTATATATCTTTTCTAAAGCTTTGGTGTACATTTTTTTTTATGCAGGACATTTACTAGCGGATATCAGTTTTAAAGGAAATGGTTTTTAATGTCACTTCAGCTATTTATTGGGAGCAGACCATCTTTTAATAATTTAGCTAGCTTTGTTCTATGCTGATCTAGAGTTTCAGCATAATTACATCAAAATTTGACTGTAAACCACATTATATTGGCCCTTAATACTTCTCAGATTACAGTTTTAGTTATTTTAACATGTCATACTTAAGTCAAAAGTAGTAATGTGTTTTAAAAGAAAGGTTTTATTACTTACCCAAAGGAAAAAGATGCTGAGGGTCAGGCCTTCCAGCTTGAATCCACAGTTCCAACAACTGAGGCCAAAAAGCTGTTTGTTGTCCCTCTTGAGCATTCTCTCCAAAATAAAACAATGCCCTATTAAAATTTTGTCTTAAAGTCTTAAATTTCGATCTAATTTGCGTGGCATTCCGGGCATAGTTTAGCCTTGCCAGCTCTCTTGCAGCCTGTCTGAAAGCCTGCTGGTTTCCTCTGGGGTGGAGATGAAACAGAACTGGGCCCATTTCATTGTCAATAAAAAAATCCAGCAGACTGGACACCTCTGCCTCCGTCCAGAACCGGCCCCTCCCTCCCTCCATCTCCAAAGCAAAGGCCTTGTTATCTTCTGACAAGAACAATAAATTTTTCACTGCACAACTGCTCTCTAAGTAACTCCTAACTCTCCACGGGTGGCTGGGAAAAATTGAGGGGTTTTTATAAGGTTTGGCCTAGGGATCCTGCACATTTCTCTGGAAAATGAAACTAATTTTAACCAATAGGATTAAGGGTCAACGTAGAGTTCACTTGCCAGGTGCCTAGCAGTATGTTTATCTGGCCCTTTACATTGGTAACTTAAACTACTGCAATAATGTACCTGGGGTTGTGTTTTAAAAAGATGCATTTGTCCTACTGCAAGGAATACTAATAGATTTTATAATGCATTTGTTTAAGAATACTTTTATTTAGCAGGAACAGTTAACTGTGGTATTTTGCAGAGCTCATGCAAAACACCTACAAATTGATCAGTTCAACCCAGCAACGTTGGTTGAAGGTCAGGAATGGAAACATTTTCTAGCTAGTGCTAAGAGTTGGCCATTGTTCCTGGAGGAAAATGGGTGGAGTTTGTAATTGGAAGGCTCCAAGAAGGCCAGCACCTGCCTGCAGATAGCGGGGCTCTTTTGTTTGGAGCCTGATGGCCAGAGAAAGGTGAAAAGTTCATGGCTCAGGACTGACCATCACGAACAATTTTGGAATGTACCACTTCTAATGTTGATCACTATTGGGGATGTTTATTTGTTGTTATAGTTCGGTGTTACTGTTATAATTTGTATTATTGCATTAAATGGTTATCACAATAAAGTTACAACATTCAGGAATTGATAAACACCCGGACTGCTTGTTTGAAAAGTTTTATCAGTAGCTGCTGTTATAATCAGCACTATGGAATATTCCTGATCTGCTGAAAGGCAAGCATACTCATATCAGCTTTTCGATACAGCGGTTTCCAAATGTCCGCATAAAAAATGATTACCTGTACCGAACGAGGACATTGGTATAACCTTTGTGTCTTACAACTACAATAGTGTTTTAAAATATTATTTTGCCCTAAAGAACCTCAACAGCAATAAATTCTTTGGATGAAGCCTTAAGTGCCATTCTGGTGGGGGGGTTATTCAGGGTGAGAGGAGTGGGGGAAGAAGCAGCAGTCGTTTAAAAGCGGCAACCTGCGCATTCATTTGTCCAAAGAACTCTGCACATGGCCAGAGGCTCTGGCTGTCAGCAAGGTTAAGTGTGCGAAAGTCCCTGAAGGGGCATTTTGAATTTTAGGCAGTGAACGCGTACCAGCGCTGCCCGTGTTCCCAGCATTAAAGAAGGGTTTTTCGAGGCTTCAGCGGAGAAACGTAAACAGCAATAAATTCTTTGGCTGAAGCCTTAACTGCCATTCTGGTGGGGGGGTTATACGGGTTATAAAGGGGGTTTCGAGGCATCGGCGGAGAAACGTCAACAGCAATAAATTCTTCGGCTGCAGTCTTAATTGCCGTTCTGGGGGGGGGTATTCGGGGTGAGAGGAGCGGGGGAAGGTCCACCAGCGTTTGAAAGCGGCAACCGGAGTATTTTTTTTTAAAACAACTCTGCACATGGCCAGAGGCACTGGCTATCAGCAAGGCTAAGCGGGCAAAAAGGGGCAGTTTGTATTATTGGCAGTGAACCCATATCCGCGCTGGCCGTGTTCCTTGCATCAAAAGGGGGTTTCGAGGCTTCAAGCGGAGAAACGTCAACAGCAATAAATTCTTCTGCTGCAGTCTTTATTGCCGTTCTGGGGGGGGG
>JAHTLZ010002194.1:3650-14843 GCA_023846285.1 Phrynocephalus versicolor
CCAAACAGCTTCATCGGTCTGAATACAGCTAGTGCAAATCCTCCATCGCACTAGCTGTATTCAGACTGATGAAGCTGTTTGGATGAACAGCGAAACGTTTCTATCTCTCAAAAAAGAAGTCTAGTAGCCATGACTCAACTTCCAGATAAACTCACCTGGATGACTGAGAATCTTCACAGACTTAGTGGGTTTTCAATTGCAGTTTGAACACACAGTCTAAAAGGTTCGCCATCACTGCTATATGCGGTAGTACACAAAGGCCTGTCAACATGTGACTGGGGGGGGCAGTCAAATCTCTTGTTATTATTTATTTATTTATTATTTATTAAACTCATACCCCACCCATCTGGCCACTCTGGGCGGCGGCTTGGAACAAAACAAAAACGCATGTCAAACAGAAAAAGCCTATAATACTGTATAATAAACTAAAATAACAAACTAATAGTTACACTATGTGAAGATTCTCAGTCCTCCAGGTGAGGTTTTTTTTCTGGAAGTTGAGTCCTGGCAACTGGACTTCTTTCCTTGAGAGATTGAAACGTTTCACTGCTCATCCAAACAGCTGTGTCATTCTGAGGAAAGCTAGTTGTGAGTCCCAATTAGCTTTCCTCAGACTGACGAAGCTGTTGGGATGAACAGCGAAACTCACGAATAACTCATACCCCTGCCAGTTTGCTGTGACTCAACTTCCTGGAAAATAATAATTACACTATTTCAACACAGACATCAATCATAAGGTGCATTACAAAATCATAATCAGCACTTCAGTTGAATTATGAAGGTAAACTAAATAAAAAATAAAAAAGTGAAAAGAAATTTAAGACAGAGCCAAAACCAAATGGACAAGTCTGGGGATAAAAGAGGAGTGGTGACATGGGTCCTTTTTTGGGGTGGGGGGTGGGGGGTAGGGAGGTAGAAATATTTTAAACGAATAAATAATAAGTACAAAACAGCAACTGTTTGCAGCAGTGATTGTATAAGAGAGATGATGAAATCTGGTTAGGTAACTCGGTGAGTTAGGTAGAAACCTAAATCGGTGAGCTAGAACTAGGCAGCACTCTGTTAAACTTTGGGGTGCTATATTATTTTAAACAAATAAGAGAAAGTCCTTTTTCACCCAGAGGATCACTGTTCTGTGGAACTCCCTGCCAGAAGAAGTGGTGACAGCTGTCAGCCTTGACAGCTTTAAGAAAGAACTGGACAAGTTCATGGAGAACAAGGGTATCAACAGCTGTCATGATGGATGCCTAAGGACAACCTCCGGGTTGGAGAGAGAGGCAGGATCTCTCTCAATGCCATTTGCAGGGAATCGTAAGCAGGTGAAGACATCTGCTTGGGAATACCCTGAAGCAAATGGGGAGCCGGTGTGTGAGACAGAACGCTGGACTGGATGGGCTGTGGCCGGTTCCAGCAAGGCTGTTCTTATATATCGGAGGCTGGGAATTCAGTTCCTCCACTGTGCCTCCTGGGAGAAGAGCCAGCCTAGGTGGCCTTGGGCATGATTCACAATCTCAGGGCAACCCCAGAAGAAGGAAATAGGGAACCGCTTCTGAGTATGATCTACCTGGAAAAACGTGAAAAAGGATTGACTTGACAATATATTCTTATTAGCATTAGTATTATTTTAGAGCAAACTGTGCTGTGGCTTTAGTAGTGGTTAGAACACTGCATAAGCCACCCAGAGTGACCGTTGGTCGAATCAAATCAAATCAAATCAAATCAGGATTCAGGAGGTCTGGGTTGGCCATGGAACTGAGTGACTTTGGGGTAGCCACAAATTTTCAGCTTAAACTTTGTGAATCCAGTTTCATAAGGTTGTTTTGACGGTGAGAGCCATGTACACCACATTGACCCCATTGGGGGAAGTGTAACAAACTGGTAAATAATAACTTGTAAAAACTTCCTGGGATTGAATCCAGGGTCCAGGAAAACTCTTGCAAAGTGAATACATGTAGAATGCAAAGATTAGCTCACTGTGGTTTGTGAGGGTGGACTGTGTTTATGTGTATGTTCTTGTCAGATTAAGACCAGTTTTCGTCTTTGAGTGACGGTTAATAATGTTTGTATGATCATTTGTAATATTTTAAAAGGCTCAGAGAGTTGCATGGGTAACCCTGCCTACAGTGTTGTAAGGGGCCTTGCTAGAGATCTGGCGTAGTTCAGTAATTGGCGGGACACTCTAAAATGCTGATTGTTTGCCTTTTCCCACCCGTGTCTCTGGTCATGTGCAGTTGCTTGCTGCGTCTTTTAATTTGTTGTCTTCTAAGAAGTGGTGGGTTCCGTCCTGTTTCTTAATTAACAATACCATGCTTTAACAAACCTGAAGATGCATCTAGCTGAAACAAATGTATGCTTTTTTTTCCATAATAATAATATGAAAAACTAACTGATAGTTTTAGAGGTGCCATTTGACTTGATTTGATTGGTTTTTATTGCTGGGTTGTTTGTATTTTGTGTATTTATTGTAATTCTGTGTGGCTATTTAAGCCTTTGTAAGCCGCTTAGAGTTCGGGAAGAAGATAAGCGGGGTATAAATCTAATAAATAAATAAATAAATAAATAAATAAATAAATAAATAAATAGTCTTAGGACTGCAGAACTGGAAGGGACCCACAGGCATCTCCAAACTTGGGCCGTCCAGATGTTTTGGACCACAATTCCCACAGTCCTTTTTCATTGGCAGTCTAAGCTTAGAATTCTGGGAGTTGTGGTCCAAAACATCAGGAGGGCTGAAGTTTGGACATGCCTGGTAGATCATGGAGTCCAGACCCTATCAAGGAGGCCCAGTGGAGAATTGAACTCCTCCCAGCCTCTGGCCTGATTCCTAAACAACTGAGCTATCCTGTTCTTACCTTCCTTTCTCTCATTTTCGCTGTGTCCCCATGTTTTTAAAGGGTTTTAGAGGCTATATGAAGAAGGAGGAGGAGGAGGTACATTTCAGGCTCCTTCACACAGGAATGTATCTTCCTGTATTTTTTATTTATGGAAAAAAATAGTGATATGTAAACTTTATGGGACTCGTTTTTCTTTTCTTCCTTCACAGAACCTTTTATTTTTAATTGGGAGGTCCTTCATTGTGTGGAAAGGACTTTTTCTGAGCAGAGGAAAGAGCTGCCCTGGATATGTGGGTTCCTTTCCTATGCACTGGCTGTATAGTTCAGTGGTTTAATTATCTGGTTGGGAGTTCAATTCCCCACTGCGTCTCCTGGAAAAAACAGCTAGCCTGTGTGGCCTTGGGCAAGCTTCACACCCCCAGGTTACACCCAGAAGAAGGGAGGGAAAACCACCTCGGAGCATTCTGAATCTCAAAGAGCCCCATGGCGCAGTGGTTAAATTCCTGTCCTGCAGCTAAAACTGTGCTCACGACCTGGGGTTCAATCCCAGGTAGCCGGCTCAAGGTTCACTCAGCCTTCCATCCTTCCCAGGTTGGTAAAATGAGTACCCAGCTTGCTGGGGGGGCAATGTGTAGCCTGCATTACTGTAATTAAAACTGTAAACCGCCCAGAGACTACTTGAAGTGGTATGGGGCGGTATAGAAGCAGAACACTTTTGCTTTGCTTTATAAGTTAGAATTTACTCGACAGCACACAAATATTATTATTATTCCCACACTGTCCTCCTTGTGCTCCTAAGTGAGCAAAAGCCCTGCTAACAATATTATTTTGATCAGAGCAGGCTCATGCCTCTTTATCAGTTGGTAGATGGTGGTACCACTGTGGACCAGAGTAAAATCCTTCTAGCGTTTTGTTTTCCAAGCAGAGATGCTGATGGATGGATAGCAGTCCACATTACTTTTGTTGGAGTGAAAAACAGTCTTATGATACTAGAATGATACTAGAAAGTGTGGTATTTGGTATGTCCTGCCAGGGACTGCAGCTTCTGATGAAGTAGGTTGCAAGTCAGAAAAGATTATGCCAGATCAGCCTGGTTCATACATTGTTTTATTACTTATTATGCTGATATATATCTCTATCTCTATCTATCTGTATCTATAAAAAGGTGAAGGTTCCCCCTGCACATGCGTGCTAGTCGTGTCCGACTCTAGGGGCGGTGCTCATCTCCGTATTCAAGCCGAAGAGCCAATGTTGTGCAAGTCCATGGCCACGTGGCCGGCATGGCTGCAAGGAAACACTGTTTTTACCTTCCTGCTTTTTACAGCGTTACCTATTTATCTACTTGCATTGACATGATTTCGAACTGCTAGGTTGGCAGGAGCTGAGGTTATCAGCGGGAGTTCGATCCGCTGCGTGGCACCCGAGATTCGAACTGCCGAGCTGCCAACTTTGCAGTCAACAGTTTCGGAGCCTTAGTCTGCTGAGCTGCTGAGATATATATATATATGTTTCAGATGTGGTCACTTGCTCTATTTGTGTGAACTTATGCCATCCACGCGTCACAAACAATCAGGGCTATTTATTTTATTCTGTGCAACAATGTCCAGTGTGGTGTTCACTGTGGTGAGTTACGTCCTCTACACTGGATTTTCTTTTGGAGGGGCATTTTTGTTACCCATCTGGGTGTGAGAACAAGCCATCTTTGATTACTAACGAATGACCATGATTTTGAATTGCCTGGATAGCTCAGGGGTTTAGATCTTTTCTCTTTGCTTGTCACTGCTTATTCTCCAACCTCTGGATCTGAATTGGGATTGTAAGGTCTTTGGAGCAGAGGACTAACTTCTACTTCTGTTACTCTGCTAAGCGTTACATATACAGTACTGGCGATGCTGCTCTATGATTGAATAACCACAGTGGTGGCTCTTCCGAGCGGGCCGAGGAGTTGTGGATGCTGCAGCTGCAGCTGCCAGAGGTGACCACTTGTCCAGGGCATCTCCACCCTTCCTGTTGAAACCATTGCAAGGGATTCAGGGGAGAGAAAAAAAGAGGTTTGGTTATTTTTGGAGCACTTAAGGATGGAGATGGTCAAGTCTTTGTTTTTGTTTGATATCGGCTGCTTTAGTTTGGCCCCGTTTTGAGAAGCTGAGGGAGTTGAAATGATTTGAGCATGATTGGTTTGTCTGTGTGTGGAACATGACTGTACAGTATCTATTCCTCGGGTCATGCGTTGGCCATTCCTGTGTTGCCTCTGCTCCGTTTAATTTCATGTCATAAAACTGCAGGACAAACAGCCATACTACTCATTTTCCCACCATGATTGAGAAGGGTGGGTTTTTTTTGGGGGGGGGGGCTTTATGAAACAAAATACAGCTACCAAATCCCAAGTCTTAGCTTGGCTGTTGAGGATTTCTGAAAGAAGTACAGTATGTGTGTGAAAGACAGCAAGACTAGTTTATTTATTTATTGGTTGTATATACATTGTTTCCCTGCCTTTTCGTGGTTCATATACAGTGGTACCTTATATAAAGGAATTGATTCGTTCCAAATGAAATTATGTTAAGCAAATTTTCCTTTATACAAATTCCCCTAGGAATGCATTGAAAATGGAGTAAACCCATTTTTATGTTGTATGGATTTTTCCCATAGGCGATTATGTTAAGCAAATTTTCCCTATCTCTGGAATTTTTTATGTTGTACAAATTTTATGTTATACAAGCTGTTTGTTATACAAGGGTCCACTGTACTTTAGTCCTGTTATATCGCGGGACTGCAGTATATGTAAGGCAAGGCCCCCTGGGGTAAGCTGGATTGGCCTGTTTCAGGCCTCCTGTACTTATCCCAGGCCTGGCACTGCCTCAAATGGGCCTCCAATGGCCTTCCCAGGCCTGTCAGAGGCCCTGGAAGTGCTTTCCGGCGAACTGGAAGTGACTTCTGGATCATCAGAAAGCACTTCTGCAGCCTCCAACAGGCCCGGGAAGGCCATCGTAGGCCCGTTCGAGGCAGCACCAGGCCTCGGGTAAGTGTAGGGGGCCCCAGACAGGCCCCCCAGTCCTGACTTGACCCAGCATCCCCGTATGGCGGATTTTCAATTATTGCGGGTTGAGTTGGGTCCCTAACCCCCGCGATAGGTGGTGGGTTAATGTACCACTTATCTAGCCTCAAGGCGACTCTGGGTGATTAACAATAGTGCAAATAAACCAAAAACAAACAGTAATTAAGTGAATACAGTTCATACAAATACTTAAATGAATATAGATCATATAAATAAAAATAACAAGACTAAAAGCAGTTGTCAATAATCATAATTTGTATAATCATACAAATTTAGTTTTTTATTATTTATTGTTATTTTAGAGTATTTCTACCCTGCCTTTCTCCTTGAAAAAAGGACCCCAGGTGGCTTACAGAATGAGGGATAACATACAGTCCAGTACAGTTAAGACATGTTTAAGTATTGAGAACAGGGAATTGATGGACATCTTATAGCGTTAATAGACAACATAAGAGAACGCGAGCAGTTAAAGGGGAGTAATGTTCCATGTAAATTTATGAGTGATGGAAACTAACATTGAAAACATAGTGTCAATGTAAACCCATAAGGTTATAAGTAGTTGTAAACACAAAATCTCTGTAGATTCATATAAAGACACAGTAGGTAGTCCATCATTCAGGGAAAGCTTGCCTGAAGAGAAAGGTCTTTGCCTGTTTCCTGAAAGACAACAGAGAAGGGGCAGTCCTGGTCTCTAGTTCAAACCTGGTGTTTAGTGATCCAGGTCAAACTGTCAACTGAGTTACGAAACTCAACGGGGTGACCTTGGGCCAGTCATTCTGCCTTCCGGACCTACCTTGCAGGAACTGTTCTTCTAAGGACAAATGAGGAAGCAAGACAGTCACATGTGTTGTCCAGATCTCCTAAGGAGTAAAATGAGATAAGAACATAAGAACATAAGAAGAGCCGTGCTGGATCAGGCCAAAGGCCCATCTAGTCCAGCTTCCTGTATCTCACAGCGGCCCCACCAGATGCGTTTGGGAGCACACAAGACTAGATCTCTGTCTCCTGATAACCACTCCCCTGCATCTGGCCCTTGAAGTACCCTGGTTTTAAGCCTGGAGATGACACATCTCCCCATCATGGTTTGTAACCTGTGATGGACTTTTCCTCCAGGAATCTGTCCAATCCCCTTTTGAAGGCATCCAGGCCAGATGCCATCACCACATGGTGATAAAGTATCTCAGATAGTTAGTGAGAGGAAGCGTCCTGGTGTTCAACAATAACAGTTACATTGGTAGTTGTGAAGGAAGGGGAAAGTCAGTTTGGGGGTGGGGGGTGCAGGTTTTTTTTCCACTTGGAGCATTTGAAAGGCCACAGGATGCTGAGATGTGGGTGAGAGCCAAACTCTCTTCCCTCTCTTGGTGCATTGCCTCGGTTCCAGGAGCAGCAGCTGTTTCAAAGGTTCTCTCCCTGGGCGTCAGGGATGGGGGACGATGGCCCGGCAGGGATGCTAGCAACAACCCCCTCGTTCACTGGTCGGGCAGAAGACGGAGACAGCAGTGAAGAGATTTCCATACGGCACGTGTATTCCAACTGGCTGTGTGGCGTTAGAGCTTTGCAAAATTATGATTCTGGGGCTACCTAACCCAAGAAGCCCCAGCCAGTTAGCATGGCCAGTGGCTATATTATTGTGAGACCTTGAAAACTGAAGTGGTTAGGTAAGGCTCTAGGTCTTGGGATACCCAGCCCTCATGACTCTGGAGGATTCTGGGAGCTGTGCTCTAGAAAATTAACTTGGCCAGCTTCGGGTTTGGAAAAGGGAGAATCTGATGTGAACAGGAGGAGGGAAAGGCCTTTCTTTAAAACATGCAGTCATGTCATTGGCTTAATGCAGGCCTGCCCAAAGTCCGGCCCGGGGGGGGGCGGCCAAATCCGGCCCGTCAGGCCATTCTGAGTGGCCCGCGGCTGGCTGGCCTGCCGCTCCCTCCCCCTCCTTCGCCCCATGTTTTTTTAAAACAGGCTCCCTCTGCTTCCTTTGGTCCCCACCTTCCTCCCTCCCTCCCTTGGTTTCCACCTTCCTCCCTCCCTCGCTTGGTCCCCGCCTTCCTTCCTGTGGGTGGTGTCAGTGGGTGGGGCTTATGGGTCAGTGGGTGGGGCTTGCAGTGGGGTGGCAGGGTCAGGGAGCAACCGGCCCCTGACACATTCTCAGCCACCAAATCTGGCCCTCCTTACAAATAGTTGGGGCACCCCTGGCTTAATGTGTCTAATGTCTACCTTCTCGCTTAGCTTTTTAACATGTCTTTGTGTATGTATGTTGTATGCTATCAAGTTGCTTCTGACTTATTACAACACTGCAGGGGTTTTCAGTGTAAGTGAGATATTAAAGGATCTGTTTTACTGTATTCTCGAAGGCTTTCATGGCAGGGATCTGATAGCTGTGGTGAGTTTTTCGGGCTGTTTGGCTGTGTTTCCAGAACACGGCCAAACAGCCCCCAACAACTCACAATACCTATGGACTGTTTTTACTGTTTCCATCATTCTCGAGTGAGTTTCCATGATTGGTGCTTTGAACTGCGGTCTCGCGCGTCCTAGCCTAGGATTCTATGAACTACACCAACAGGTGGGTCCATGGATTTCCACACGACAACGACAAATCAGACCCAATTTTTCTTCAGTTGGTTCGAGTTTGAGTTCTGGCGGAGTAATTGTCGTTCTTCGTTCCGTTACGTAACGGAAACGAGGAACGGAAATGGAAACGGGAATTTCGCTAAGTCATGCCCATGTCTACCTCTGGGTGAAAAAGGACTTATTTATTTATTTATTTATTTATTTATTTATTTATTTATTTATTTATTGGACTTATATCCCACCCATCTTCCCGGAGGAACTCTGGGCGGCTTCCAGTGGACGGGCCAAACAGTGGTCGTCAGTACAAAATACAATAGGCAGATACACTAAGCAATGAATACAATAACAATCAAACAGCAAGTTAAAAAAACACTTCTGGCACCCTTAGCATTCTAGCGAAAAAGGCTTGATAACCATGGCAGGGAGTTCCACAAACCAGTGATCCTCTGGGTGAAAAAAGGACTTTCTCTTATTTGTTTGAGATCTAGGCCCCCAAAATTTCATGGAGTTCCCCCTAGTTCTAGTGTTGTGTGATAGGGGAAACGGTTTATCGTTATCTACTTTGTCCACACCATGGATGATTTTATAAACTTCAATCAGGTCACCTCTGTACACAGTACAGTGGGTATATTTCATCTATTTATAAAGAGGCCGTTAGTTCCTTTGTCGTACTGCGCTAACACTTAAGACGTTTCCCCTGATATTCCTGATATATTTGCACTCCTCTGATGGCAGGTAGTATTTCTGGAATATGGAACCCCAAGGATGTTCTCGGAATGCTCCCATCCAGCCTCCCAAGGATGCCCCAAGCAAGCCCTCCCTCCCTCAGAAGAATGCCTACGCTCGGCTTGTCCAGAAGCATCACAGTGGGAGGTTCCGGTCGTACCTGAACCATATTTCTCAGAAGCTTCAGCTGGCAGAGAATACCCTGGGCGACTTGAGTTCAGAAGCAGAGCCTTCCTTGAAGAGAGGCCTGGTGAGGGAGGTTTTGATGAAAAACGGAACCACGGCACCGGCCGTGTCGCTGCCTGCCCAGGCTCTGCTGCCTGGCCAGCTGGAGCAGGGAAAGTTGAAGCCACCGAGAGATAGCCGAGACGACTCCTTTGCCCGGGAGCAGTGCCCTCAGAAAGATCTCGGCAGCGGCCAAGGGGCCAGTGACCACGAAGTGGTTGAAGAAGAGGACCACGTTTCTCCTCCTCGACTTGGAGACAAGGCCAGCGTCTCGAGACCAAAGCAGGAATGGGGCAGTCAAGGGAGTGCGTCCAGACGGGCAAGTCCCTTTCAGGCCAGAAGCAGTGGCCTTGGGGAGAGAGACAGGGAGGAGTCATGGTGGATCAAAGGCGGGAAGAGTGACCCTCTGGCCGCCTTGGACCGAATGGGCGGCTCCGGCTCAGCAGGACACTATGCCATGGACTTGGCCACCACGACTTCTAGGAAGGCCAGTCCTTCGATGGCCAGCCAGACACACGGTGAGCTACTCATTGTTCCAAGTGTGACTAGAACGGTAGAGAGATGTGCAGCTTAGGAATGAATTGGGTGGGATTCTTATAGGATGGATGGATGTTTAGGGAAGATGGAGCGGGATATAAGTTCTTAAATAAATAAATAAATAAATAAATGTCCCATAACATCTGGTGTTGCGGGAATCAAGTCCTCTAGATCAGGGCTGTCCAACTTTGAACGGGCCGAGGTCTACTTTTTCTGGACGAAAGTGCCTGAGGGCTACTACACTAAAACATCTACTTATGAATTTTATCTGTTCTGAGCATATGCTCATAAGTAAACAATTTTGTAAGTAGAGCAGCGGTTTCCCATAGGATCACATTGAAAATCAATCCTTTCTAGAGGGAACATATTTCAGTGCATTCCTATGGTAAGGTTGACCATGCACACGCTTTCCTTACACCCACTCGAGCCAGTGTGGACAGGTGCAAGGGAAGCGCGTGCATGCTTGCGCAGACCGCCCCTTCCGCTTGCCCAGGCTGCTGGAAGACTTTTTTTTAAGGGTGCACTTTCCCTCCCAACCCACCTGGGCCCTGACTTCACTCTCCTTCTCCTCCTGTTTTCCCCCTTCTCCCTTCCAGCCCCCTGCACTGCCACTGCTGTTGCCAGTTGCCACCCATAGCTCTCACTCACTTCTGCCATGTTCTCTGTGCAGCTGGGATGGGCCAAGACAGCAGTGGGGCAATCACATCGCCACGGCGGCGCAAGGAGGAGGGAATGGCTCAGAAGGGGAGCAGGAGGAGCAGCAGGTTACAGTCTCTGTGAGGCAGCTGTGGGGGTGGGAGGAGGCGAAGGCGGAGAAGGAGGATGGAAGGGTGGGAGGAAGGAATTCTCCAGGGGGTGGAGAAGAGGGGGACGTCACCACGCAAAGGAGGTGGGCATGCCCATGACCCCACCCCTCGCGCCTTCCTCCACTCCCCTTTCTCCGCTCTGCACCAACAACTCAATTGGTCACGAGACAGTGGCATGCCGATCATCTGGCCAGTAGGGTGAGCAGGGGACCGTGCCATGGCCCTTGAACTGCCCCGCTCAGCTGAGACACTGGGCGGGCAGACCCAGAACTTTGCTGGGGCAGGGGTGGTCCTTGGGGTGGGGGAGGTAGAGGTAGAGAATTTATCCCCTCACATTTTTTATTGATGGCTTGCGGGCTACTTTTGAAACCTTCACGGGCTACTGGTAGCCCCCGGTCTACCTGTTGGGCAGGCCTGCTCTAGATGTACTAATGATAAGAAA
>JAHTLZ010002195.1:0-11598 GCA_023846285.1 Phrynocephalus versicolor
TTAATAAAGGGAATTAAATGTCCATTTATTCCATTCATTTTCATACTCAGAAATGGAAGAAAAACAAGAAAAAAAGTCTTATGACACCTTAAGAAAGACATATTTCTCATAGAATTTGTTTTCATGCACAACAGTCGACTTTATCTGTCCCATTAGTGAAGGGTATCAATCAATGTTTTTTTGGAGTGGGAAGCAGGCAAAACAGAATCTACTTGAAGCCTTCTGGATTCTTTGTGATAGAGAATTATTTCTGACTCCCATTTATTAATGCCATCAATGACAATGTGGCATTTCCCATCAATGGTTAGCTTTAGCTTAAGATAAGCAGGAGTGAACTTTGGTGTGAAAAGACTTGAGCTCTATTCAACTGAGATATGAAAACATATTTATATTAAACTGAGAGGTGTGAATGCTGGTATGGACTGCAAACGTTACTTATAACTCTCTCTTCCGATACCATTTTTCATTTGTTTCACTTTATTTCCTTTTTTAAAAAAGGCAGTAATAGCTCTTGAATGCTCTTCTGAAATGCATATTTCTCCCCCCCCAAGACAAATAGAAGGGATTTTTCCACAAGTACCTTATTTTGTTCCTGGTTTTGTGCAAACAATTGCAGATAAATAGGTCTTCAAGGATTAATTAAGAGGTATTAGCTTTCAAAAAGCCTGACTCTTCCTTTGTTGATGTGAACTAACTGACTACCCTGTATTTTGGACTCTCCTTCTCTGTGTTGGGAGGGACTGTCATTGCAAGCAGCTTCCAAATTTATCATTATATCAGTGGACAACACATTTTTATCTAGTGCTAGCCTTACAATTGGGCTAAATGTTGGTGATAACCTCAAGCAATCCATCCTGGGAGATACGGTTGCAGCCTCCTAGATGATTTCCTGTCAAATTGTCTGGCTGCTTGAAGACACAGATGTGCATCTCATGTCTGTGGTCTCGGGTAGCCTTTTCACACCACCCCTAAGATCCGCTGGCAACTTAAATTCGGACCAGAGATCTTGGGGGTTTGTCGCTGTTCCTGTGTTCCCACCCCCTCCGCACTCCTGGCTGCTGTCTGCGTGAGGGGAGGGAGAAAAAAAGGAAGAAAAGAATGCCGGCTCACCTCCGTTCTGCTCCTGGCAGCATTAGTATCTCTTAAAGGGGCGGGGGGCCAAAAAGCAACAAACAGAAGCGAGGAGAGCCCGGCACTCACTATGTTACATCCGCATCAGGAATTTTTCACCCCTGGAGAGCAGGTACTTGAAAAGTGCGCTGGGACGTGCTTAGGTGAGCATGGTCGCACTTAATTTTTCGTAAACTCCGGAGCTGGTGGGGAAACAATTTTAAGCTCCGGATCTGGGAGCCATTTGCCATGGATTTTAGGGGTCATGTGAAAAGGCCCCTAAACTTGTGTGCTGCGTCCAGAGTGCTGAAGACTGCTGTTCCAACAGCAGGGTTGAAATTAAACTCAGCTGCCAATCCAAACAATTTTGTACAGGGAAGGAGCATTGTTTTCCTCTTCTCTTTGGGCTACTTGCATTTTCATAGGCAGCCCTCCATGGAGTTTGCTGATGATGCCCATTGGCTTAGATCAGTTTTCCCAAGGTATTTGACTTATTCATGGAGGATAACTCTTATCAACAGCTAGTAGTAGTGATGGGTAGTACCTTTCTATCTTCCTAGGCAATAAGCTAAGGAGCATTAGTTGATGGGGACAATTTGCAGATGAGGGCTTTGGACAGCCAGAGCCACCTGGTTATCCACATTGATAGACAAGATCATGGACAACAAACTTATAGTCTTAAACATCATGGGCATGGTTAGTTTTTATGAAGACTATTTACTTAGTAACATAACTCTCTGTCCTGTCTTATCCAATCCTTTCTGTATGTCAATAAAATGGTGTGATGGTTGGAGACAACATAGTTTCTCTGTGAACACTGGAGTTCATCAGTCATAGATCACCTCTCCCTTCCTGTCTTATTCTTAATCTGGTGCCATATTTCATAGCAATGTTGAGTATCATTTCTTGCTGCTGCCAAATTTTTGTAGTGGCAACACATCGCTCGCCTTTGCAGACAATGTATGGTGTTTCGGCAGCTCAGGCACTTTTCCCTCCAGGTCACACATAGGGTTATGGCTGCTCTAAAATCAGTCAGAGAAGCCATATATGCAGAGATGGCAAACATTTCGTATCCTTCCACTCCATCACAATAAAAGGAATGGGATACTTTCCTTTAATCCCTTCACGTCGTCTTTTTACTGGAGATGGAACACAGGGGGAATGAGTCTGCTGATTTCATTGCTTTCTCTTTTCTGGCAGCTTTCAGGGAGTGTATTATTCACTTCATATTTTACCATGAAATTAAACTGGAGGAAACGTGAGTCTTTCACACCTCACTGATTGCCAGAGCCATTTCCTCTCAGAAATGTCAAGAGACCAATAGCTTTTACTAGTACATTCTATTGTGTCAAACATAAGATACTTAATAGCTTTTCCAATTCATGTGGAAGAATCTCTTTCACAAAGCTGGTTGCATCTTTGTCGTCTATTTGGGCCTTATCTCGCAGAAAATTAAGCGACCACTTCCCTCAGCTTTTATTACATTTACAGGTACTGTCTTTGGGTGTTCTCTTGTGAACAAATGGAGAGGCCAGCAGGAACACATGGAGCTATCTTTGGCCGCTGTCTTACAAGAGCTTTCTGCATATATAAATTTCCTGCATTTGGGGGGGGGGGTACGTAGTTTTTAATGTGCATTTAGTGTCCTCTCGTCTGCATCGTATTTTCATATTCTGGTTTGGTCTCTACCTGCCTACTTCACATTTTTTCCTTCTTTCTGGATTTAGTTTTCAAGTCTCCATGGAGTTAAAGGGGAACAACTGATTTTACTGTGTATTTTCAGGGTCCTGTCGTGGTTACAGAAGCAAATAAGTAAGCAAAGTTTCTAAATCCGGCCTCTGGCAGAGGTTTAGGAAACTTCGCTGAAACTGCTGTTCCAGGGGTGTGGTCGGCTGGGACCAGAATTTACTTCTTTTCGCGATTAGCATGCAATCTTTTACTACGCAGTTTGCCACCAGGAAACTACGCAGAAAATGCTTGTAGGACCGCGGCCTTTGCCTCTGATAAAGACAATGCTCCTGAATCAATACATGATTGTCTGGATTTCTTTGAAGCTATCTCACTTGGTTTCAGGATACAAACATGAAGATGCGATTCCTGATCAGCCAAGGTTCCTGACTGCCCATTTAAAACACTACTCTCAAATAAGGCGGCACCCTTGACTCAACCAGTTCTGTGTTGATTTAGGATCCTTGCTAGAATACTGCATGTGTAGCATCAATGGGAGGGAAGATATAACCCTAAAGTTCTGTCTTTTAGAGATAGCCAACTGAAAAGGCTACAGGATATATGTTTTCCAATTAGAAGCTGCTCAACAAGGACAGAATATGGAACTCTGATCCTTCTAAATATCATCAATAGTGTCAGAGAAAAAAAACTTTAAAAGGAAAAAATAAGGGGTGGGCAGCTCACATCTCCTTGAACAATCCTTGTTACATTTAGCTGTTTGCAAATACAGATAAACATTATTAGGTAGTGCTGATGGATTATATTCTCAAGCATGGAAGCTAGAACTACTTTCTTTGTTGAAGTATAATGTGATGCTGAAATTCTGAGATAACTGCATGACTGGCAAATGGGAGCTGAAACACACACTGTATCTAAACTAACATTGCTTCAGTATAGCCCTTTTCTGAATATGTGCACTGGTGGATGAAAGCAATGTACTGCTCCTGTAGATCAAGTATCATACTGCTTCAAGGGAAGGGGTGCTTTAAAGGTTCTGATGATGTAGGAAAGGAAGGAAGGAAGCATTCTGCAGCTACTTTGCCATCAAGATGACACGCGCTTGTCTCCACAGCCGGGAGCCCTTTCCAAAAATCGCTCAACTTATGCCCGCCCTCCCCTGGGGGGGGGGTGCAGGGGTGCAGCGAGCAATGTTTAGAATTGTGTCCACCCACCCGACTTGCATCCGCATATCATGAATTTTCAATGATTGTGGGTCGTGTGGGTCCCTAACCGCCGTGATATGCAGGGGGTTACTGTAGTAAGATCAATATTAAAACAAACATTAAGATGGAGCACAATTATGCATTTTAAATCCCTTTCAACCTGCCAGTCATTAAGCGAAAACCTCCTTGAGGAGATAGCTTATTGCTTGCCTGCAGAAGGATAGCAGATATGGGGCCAGCGCAGCTTCCCATGGGAGGGAATTCCAGAGCTGGGGAGCAGCAACAGAGAAGGCCCTCTCCTGAGTACCAACCAAAAGCACCTGTGAGAGTGGTAGGACCAAGCAAAAGGCATTCCATGATGACCTTAAAGACTTAAAGCTTGAGCAGGCTCATATGGAGAGTTGTGGTCATTTAGATAGCTTGGACCCAAAATGTAAAGAATGCTATTATCTCCCATTAATGTTTCCATAATTTAAAGAAATAACTTCATTAAAAACTATTGGAGTCTCCATTTGAGAATCAAAGCATTAAGAGCAGGCACAAAAATAGCTGGCTGGTAATTTCAGAAGGATGCACCCAACCTCTCAAGTGCACTTAATATTTAACACTCCAAGCAACATAGCTTGGAATCATTTGTTGCAATTTTGTGCAATCTGCATTAACGCATTAGTTACATTACCAGCTCTATTTTGTGAAATACTGTATCTACAAAAACCATTCTTTTCTCTTCTGGAGATATCACAAAATGCTTTATCCTTTCACAAGCTAAGGGGGAAGAATTTGTGGTTCTTGCCTCCACCTGAAAGATTTGCATTTCTTGTGAAGAATGCTAACTAATAGTGGAGACAGGCTTCCCTGATACAACAATGCAGCTCTGTGAGGAACTACCAAGATCAATGGAAGAGCAAGACACTTTTCTGGTGCCTTGCAGAACTGCAGTGTATGATGAACTATTTTTCCTTTCATGAAGTTAAATGTCAAGAACAAGTTTGGAAGGTATAAATGACACAGCCAGTGCTTCTGTTTTTAATAATCCATGCAATAAAGTACTAGTTATCAGAGATTTAATTTTAATTAATAATAGGTTTAATTTCTGTACATTTCTTGAAATGCAGTAACTCTCCCTCTATCTCACAGATGCACTGTCCTCTGTAAGATCAATAAAAATATACCTCCCTCTCTTACAGTGAGGGCAATTTTTCTCCTCATTTTCTCATTTAGAATGAATAATAATGAAGCAGGTCACACTTTGTGCTCCTACCTCCACACATGCTGGTGATTTACCAGTGCCCAAAGCACAATATTGGGTGAACATAAAGTGGGCTTTTATTTATTTATTTATTTATTTACCTTTATACCGCCCGTCTTCCCAGGGGAACTCTGGGCGGTTTATAAAGGGGACTAAGGCAAAACAATATAAAATCAATAGAACAATCAAGACACACACGGACACACAGAGACAAAATAAAAACCAACAAAATAATTATTAAAATATTATTAAACTATGGCTCCCTTCATGTGTTTGTATTTGGTGAGCTGGCCAGGGCTGATGGGAATCAGAGAGTGGCAATATCTGAAGGGCCACAGGCCACAGCTCGGTTATAGAAAACAGCAATGCGCCGCTAAACAAAAGCAGCCTAACCCAGATCCTCTTTGGGTCAGGAAGCTGGAAGCATATATCTCCTATTATTATATGTGTAATTTTAATCCTGGTTCACAAATGCTTCAGTTCATCCATTTTAATTTACTATATTACTGTTTAGTTTAAGGTGGGGGCAACATTTCTGTGAGTGGATAATCTTGAATACTTTGTCAAGCCCTAAGGGCAGGTCTCTGGTTCCATAGTTAGTTCTAGTCAAATTACATCCAAGTCATAATGGCTGTAACTTGAATTCTCCCCCCCAAAAAAGGGGGGGGGGAGATATCTAAGGATTGGTTTTATCCGTGCCACCTCTGAGTTTCCATGGCTGAGCAGGGATCAGAACTCAGGACTCCTGGATTTTAGACCATCAGTCTCTCCATCACACCACACTAGCTGTCCTCCATCCCTACATTCTTCTACTTGTATTCCAAGGTGACTGGAACTGACCTGATAGGATTATTTTTTTCTTTGTTGATGTCAAAAATGCCAAAGTATGAGACAATATGAGATATTACAATCAGAAGCCATGGACACGATTTCCATGTGATATGCCTATGTTTGGATAAGCACCCATGTATCTAAAGCTAAAATTTTCCTTCATCCACAATTCCACATAATGGACCTTACAGTCATGGTGAAACAATATTATTCAGCCAAATCAGATAAATTGTAACTTCAACTATCTGAGTGTCTCCAGCAAGAAGTGGACAAAAAAAAAAAGCTTCCTGGCAGCCAGCAGTGAGAGATTAAACACAAATACAGTAATTACATGTCCAGCCATGTAAGGCTACAAGCAAGAAAGAATTGGTGATAAGTGGTCAGAAGTAACTTTTCTAAGCTCTGATAAAATAGATTTATGGCTCAGCACATGAAGATATGGTACAGACTTGCATTGTGGAACAGATGATGGGGGTCCACTGAGACCAACTTTGAATATACACCTAGGTTTAGTATCCCACATGCTTTTTGACTCTGGCATCTTTAGCTATAATAGCTATCTGGGAAATTATTGCTGCATTAATGGCCTTAGACCAATGCTATAATGCAAAAACACAAGAAAATAGATTGTTTTTCTGCATGTGTGAGTTCAAGTGGCCTACAATTCCCTCTTGAAAAACAGTGTACTATGCAGCTCTTATGTCTTGACATCATAAAATTTCATGGAGATGTGAAAATGTCTTGAGTTTGTTCCATTTATTCTCATCTGACATGAATACTTCTCTCTCTTATTTATATTGATGCATTTTTTGCCCTGTATTGAAATTTGTGTGTTGTTTTCTGCCATTCTCTTCTTTTATTTAATGGAAAGTGCTATGTGTATATTTTAATGTATACATTTCTATGCAAATTTTCTTTTGTCTGAAGTGTGTTTATGCATATTGTTTTCAGTTCCATCCATTTTGAGCTGCTAGGATTTTTAGAAAATGCTTTTATTTCAGTTGTCATGTATTTCTAAGCATTTGAACGTATAATTGTACCTACAAAAATTTTCATACCTGTAAGAAAGAAATTTAAAGGCCACATGTTTTTGACTTCTAAAAAGCTACTTTTCAACACTTTCTTTGGACTTTTATTCATAGAAACAATGTGGATGAAGTTTTGGAGAGGGTAGCTGTGTTAGTCTTTTCAAGAATTTTCAAGAATTCCAGGCAAGGTCAAAGAAAAACAAAACAAAACAAAAGATACAAAACATGTGGCACCTTAAAGACTAACTTTTATATTTTAATGTAATGTTTCATGGACTACATGTCCACTTCTTCATTCTTCTTCATTCTTCTATATGCAGCAAAACGAGGTGTGCAATATAATATGTAATGCGATATACATTTCTTACCAAATATTCGTTGGCTGTAGTATCTATATTTGCATGTCAGCCTGGTAGTAAGTTCCTATAGAGAGTGGATAGGGGAGGGGAAGAGGAGGAGGGGGTTGTAAAGATGATGGGGAGGAGGATTGGCCCAGGGTCTCATGTTGTTTGTTGACAGGTGTTGCTTGATGGCTCTGTGGAAACTTGGTTCTTGGTAAGACAGGCAAAATCAAGTAAATGACGTACTTTAAGACTCAGATGAACTTTGATGCAATTGTCGTGATTATCTGGTTCACACTGTTTTTTCAAGGATATATGTTATCTGTAACAGGCCACCACAGACTCTGATTGCCAAATTGATTGGAAGATTTGATTGGAAGACAAATTGATTGTGAATATGTGGTAATTTTTCACTGGTGCGGACACACATAGGTTCCTTATTTATTTATTTATTTATTTATTTATTTATTTATATAGCTTGTACGCCGCCCACTACCCAAAGGTCTCTGGGCGGCTCACAATCAGAATGAACAATTAAAACATCAAAATACAATAAAATTAGAACAATGAAACATGTAAATGCAATAAATAGAATACATTAAAAACACACCACTAAAATTGCCATCAGGATCCACAATCATTAGTTTAAAAACTTCTGGAACAGGAAGGTTTTTACCTGGCGCCGAAATGTTATCAACGTCGGCACCAGGCGAGTCTCATTTGGGAGGGCATTCCATAATCTGGGGGCAGTTGCTGAAAAAGCCCTATTCCTGCAAGCCATCCCCTTCACCTCCTTAAGGGATGGCTCTTTCAGGAGGGCTCCCTGACTAGATCTTAATTGCTGGGTAGTTTCATATGGAAAGAGGCAGTCCTTCAGGTATTTAGGTCCTAGGGCTTATCAACTTCCCGATCAATGAATGAATGAGTTTGTAAGCAGGGACTGATGAACATTTGAGCTCCTACTCACCTCCACATGGACAAGATAACTCAAGAAACATTTCTAGTGTATGAACATCTAAAATGCATAAACTAGAAAGAGCTGTAAGAACCATTTGCTTTCTAATATTGATATTTGTAAGGGCAATGCAAAGTTGGTGGCAAGAGACCTTGAATCATTTTGCTCCAAATCATTTCTCAGTGTTTCTTGCTTGTGGCAGTGAATCGTGCTTCAGAACAAAATGTTCCTGTTCCTTTTGCTAATGTTGATCAGTATTACCTCACATTTTGTTAGATCTTGCTAAATCTGAAGAGGCTTACTGTTGTAATTTATTAACCTTACTATTCTGTCTTTCTCTACGAGGTTTTGGCTGGGACCTTTCTGGATTGGGGGGTGGGGACCGACTGTCAATCAATCATGCAGCAGCCAATTGTTCTCTCTCTGCCTCAGATTTTGAAGAGAGACAGGCTTCTCCACTTCAGAATTCTTTTCCTGCTCTTTTTAAATCAGAAGTCATTTGTTTGAGTCTACATTCAGTTAATCAAGTAGTGAGTCAGTCATGGTCAGTTAAGAGCTCTTCATGTGAACATTCACAATTTTTTTCTCTACAACATGCAGTTTTTAAATATTCAGAACTGTAAGCGGAACTTTTAATTCTTTCTCTTGCCAGTGTCTCTGAGTGAATTATTGAGGCAATACGTAACAGTTGAGGAGAGCAAACAAATAAGGGATGGCCAACTCTAGGGAGACTTGAAACTACCTCTGCTCCGTAAGTCCCTTAATTTTTTCCATTCCATGAGTCAATACATTTCATGCTCTGCAAAGACTTACTTTATGTAGAATTTGGAACTGAGATGCAACCCCCCCCCTCTCTCTCTGTGTGTGTGTGTGTGTGTGTGTGTGTGTGTGTGTGTGAGAGAGAGAGAGAGAGAGAGAGAGAGAGAGAGAGAGAGAGAGACAGAGAGACAGAGAGACAGAGAGAGAGAGAGAGAGCACTTTGTATGCACCAAATCCAACTCATTGTTCAGTGAAAATCAGAATTAGTAGATATTTTAAAAATCTCTGTTTTTCTATGTGGTATGTAACATTTTATCAGATTTCTTGGAGGTACACATACACACATGCAGGTGATTTAGATTCAGCTCCATCCTTTGTAGTTGTGGAGTCTGTGTTTCTTGACAGTGAAAATCTGTGAGAGATCAACTGACCAAACTGCAATCTGTTACTCAACTCAGAGATGTCCCCTTCAGACATATAAACAATGCAACCTCTTGAAGTCTTGGTGAAAGGTGTCTGGCATTTATGTTTTAAGTTGGAGAAAAACTACAGACGATTCAGAGACATAACTGGCAGGTTTGTCATAAGCAGATCTAGAGTTCAGGCAACCAGATTTTGAAAGTGGAAACACAATTGTTTACATTGCAATGAAGGAGAGTGTCAAGGCACAGATGCTGTAATAATAGGCTGTCCTATTGGCAGCATTTTCATTCAGCATTTGTCCCTTCTTTTTTCCTTTGTTTTATTTTTAGATACTTGAAGCATAAGTAAAAGTCAGCTTACTGTAGTCATAGATTACCTGCCATCTCAGTGTTGTACTTTGCAACTGATGGAAAGCAGCTATGGAGGATAGCAAGGCACTGGATTCAGAAATCATAGCTTGAACACAAAGATTGAGACCAGAGATGGGCACAAAATGGAAATACAGAGTTTCATTTTCATTTCATTTCAGTCTTTATTTCATTTTGTTTCACTAATAATGGCTATAAATAATGGGGAGTTTTCCTTTTTTTTTAATTTAACAGGCAGCCCAGTTCCCTAAAACAACGACCCTCAAAACTTCCAATCAATTTGCTTTCAAGCAGAGAACCCTCTGTAAACAAGCTAGAAACCTAATAGCTAGCTGCTGCATGGAGAGATCCGGGAGATAAACACAGCTAATCCACGGCACAGTGAGGGAAGAAAATATTTAAAAAAACAACCCCCCACAGTCCTACTTAAAAGGAGAGGAAAACAATCAGTTTAAATCAACTTGCTAACACAGCCAAGGAAACAGCTCAGCCCCTGGCCAGTTTCGGGCAGATCAAGATCAGAGATAAGATATCCCATCAGCTGAGGTGTGGGAAGAAAGAAAAACAAATCAATCAGTTTAAAAAGAAACCTCCTATTCTCAAGACAGCTGGATCAAGAGGCTAGGATGAATTGTTTCATTTCTAAAACAAAATAGGTGTTTCGTTTCATTTCCTGGAGACATGCTGTTTGCTGTTTCATTTCATTTCATAAGGTTTTGTAAATTTTCAAAATGACAAAACAGCATGTCATTTTTCATAAGGTACTCATCCCTAGTTGAGGCATTATTGAAAAAGAATCTAAATACTGAGTGTGTCTTCTAGCTATGGGTTAGAAATAATTAACTTCATATTTTATTTATTTATTTATATAGCTTGTATGCCGCCCACTACCCAAAGGTCTCTGGGCGGCTCACAATCAAAATAAATAATTCAGACAATTAAAACATCAAAATTGCAATAAAATTAAAATAATAAAACATTTAAATATGATAAATACAATATATTAAAATACTACACTAAAATCGCCATTAGAAGTTACATTAAAATCACAGTTTCGTTACCTACACATGAAAAAGGATAGTGGTACTTGCAAATACAATTTCCAAATTTAAAAAAATACACAGAAATGTTTTGTAAAATGTTCATTTAGTTACTTATTTAATTTATTTAATTTATATACCTCCCACCTAGCCAAAGGCCACTTTGGACAGTTTACAACATAATGCAAAGCAATAAAAGCATCATTAACAAAATATATAAAAATATATAAAACACAGCATACTGAAGCACAATAAAATACTACAGAATTTAAACATGAAAACACTAAGCATTTAAAATAGCATTGTGATGCTCTTACTGGTTGATGAGTTCATTGGGATGCCACTGATAGCACAGAATAAAATGCTTGTCAAAATAGTACAGATCTGGCTTAGGGTTGGGGTTAGGCAAGGGCTAGGCTTAGGGTTACGGGTAAGGTTAGGGTGAGTTATTGGGCTGCACCTCTGGATGCCTCTGACCCACTAAGAAGGACAGTGTAATGGTGTATGGATTAGGGTTAGGGCTAGGGCTAGGGTTAGTGGGCTTTTTATGCCCGACTAGCACATCCCAGAAGTCTCAGTCAAAACCTGGCCAAGTGGCCATGC
>JAHTLZ010002196.1:0-10698 GCA_023846285.1 Phrynocephalus versicolor
CCAGTGTCCTAGGACTGAACCTCAGGTCAGGAGCAGAATTTTGGCTGCAGTACAGCCATTTAGCCACTACGGTTGGACATGGTTGTAATCTGGGAGGAAAAGCTGGCTCTTCGCAGCCATGATTAAGAATTTACTCTACTGCGACGGAAGCCACGGAGGTCCACTCAGCCAGCCCCCCCCCCAGCAACCTCCCCCCCAGCCGAGAAGAAGACCGAGTACCTCACGGTTCCCTCGGACACGTTCGGCACGGACAGAGTCACGTCCACGGAGATCTGGCATTGGCTCCGCAAGATGGACATCATCCTCAGGGCTTCCACCTCACTCCTAGGGGCGTTGACGGAGGCACAGCCCAAGTAGGTGAGTTTGCTGAAGACCACGCTGTCCTCGTCAGCCACGGGGGTGAAAGGACTCGTCTCGCTGGAATCTGTAAGGCAGCGGCACGGAAAAGCGGAAAGAAATTGAATTTTTTTTTTAAAAAAAGAGCTAGTCAGTAAGAGTGTCGAGTTTAGTCTTGGAGGACCACAGCTCAAGCCATCAGTCTGACTGCGTCTCCTGGGCAGGAACTGCTAGGACAGTGATGGCAAACCTATGGCACGGGTGCCAAAGGTGGCACGCGGAGCCCTTTCTGTGGGCACCCAACATCACCCCTTCATAGCCACCTGTATTCAGGTTAAATTAATGTATAGGCACTTTGCAAAAAAAATATTAGTGGGTTTTGAATTGCAGTTTGGGCCCTCGGTCTCTAAAAGGTTCGCCATCACTATGCTAGGATATCCCACAGGGGTAGTGCCATCATTACGAAAACAAAACAAAGAGAAGAACCAAGGGGATACAGTGGAGCCTTGTATAACAAACAGTTTGTATAACATAAAATCTGTACAACATAAACAATTCCGGAGATAGGGGAAATTTGCTCAACATAATCGCCTATGGGGAGAATCCGTACAACATAAAAATGGGATTACTCCGTTTTCAATGCATTCCTATGGGAAATTTGTATAAAGGAAAATTTGCTTAACATAATTTCATTTGGAATGAATTAATCCCTTTATACAAGGTACCACTGTATTATTAAAATAAGACTTCAGGCATTCACCAGCCTCTGGACCCACGTCGATGCTTCTTTATTCTCAGAGATTTCTGGAAATCGAGCTTTCCCTCTTCTGCTTCCTCCTCCTCCTCCTCCACCGCCACCCCCCAAAGCCCCAAAGCCCCAACGCCAACGCCACCCCCCAGGAGACTGCCTGACCTCCTTGTGCTGGTTTCACCGGCAAGCTCATTCCCGGTTTCTGGAGTCCCGACATCGACACGGGATTCACAGTGGAGGACGCAGAGGCTTCGAGGAGAACGGGTTCGTCTCCTTCTCCATCGCAGGAGTTGTCCTCTTCTTCCTCCTCCTCCTCCTCCTCCTCTTCCTCCTCCTCGTGTTCCCGGTCGTGGGATGGCTCTTCCATGGGTGGATCCATCAGGATATCTTCAAGCTCCTTCTGCAGCTGCTGTTCGCTCCCAGTCCCTACAATCTGGGGAGGACAAGAGGCACCGGTTTGGCCACTGGACAACCCACCGAAGCCAGGCACGAGCAGACAAGTGCAACGAGATCAGGAAGTCCAAGAGGCCGTCACGCCATCCAAATCCCCGGCGCAGTCACCGGGTCCTTCGCCACTAGGCAGGAAGCAGGCGAGACAAAACCCCGTGGGTCTCCAGAAAGCCACCGTTTGTGGCTCTAAGAAAGGACCGGCGAGCCTCTTCCAGTCCTTGCCGTTCGACAAATGCAACTGGTTTGGTCGCAACGTTATCGGCTGCTCCCTGCCTAATCCTTGCAGGCGAGGCAATTGAGACAAAGGCTCAGCAACGAGTCGCAGCCTGCGCTGCTACGCCTTCGCCAAGCATCTCCCGCCGGACACTTCGGTGCCAAAAATAGGGGGAGTACCTACCACCTCGTCAGGATCGTGGAGACAACGAGGAGCCTCCTCGGAAATCTCCGGACCCTGCCGCCGAAGAGGAGAGGGGTTGGTTGCCCCACTGGACTGGGACGGAGGTGGGGTGCCCCACCTCAAGGGACGTTGTGAGGACAACGGAGGGCAGTACTGGCCGAAAGTGCTTTGAAAGGAGATCATAGAATCATAGAATCATAGAGTTGGAAGAGACCTCAAGGGCCATCCAGTCCAACCCCCTGCCATGCAGGAACCCCCATCACAATATTTCTGACAGATGGCCATCCAGCCTCAGCTTAAAAACCTCCAAAGAAGGAGACTCCACCACCCTCCTTTGGGGCAGCATCTTCCACTGCCAAACAGCTCTAACTGTCATGAAGTTCTTCCTAATGTTCAAATGGAATCTCTTTTCCTGTAGTTTGAAACCATTGCCCCGAGTCCTAGTCTCTGAAGCCATGGAAAACAAACCTGTTCCCTCTTCAATAGGACATCCTTTCAAATATTTAAACATAGCTATCATATCCCCTCTCAGTCTTCTTTTAGAGAGGCTAAACATTCCCAGTTCCCTAAGCCGTTCCTCATAAGACATTTCCTCCAAATCCTCAACCATCCTGGTCGCCCTCCTCTGCACCCGCTCGAGGTTGTCAACATCCTTTTTAAATTGAGGCGCACAGAACTGGACACAGTATGACAGGGTGGTTCCTGCATGGCAGGGGGTTGGACTGGATGGCCCTTGAGGTCTCTTCCAACTCTATGGTTCTGTGATTCCAACCCCCCCCCGCAAAAATATATATATTTCTGTTTTATTGCTTTGGTGGATGATGGTGTTTATTGTGGACCTTATTTACTAAGGTCGTTACTGGTAATATCATTATGGCTACTGTTATGACAGAGCTAGAGCCCAGAACGGTCAGATAATATTTCGTCTTGGGGGTGGGGGGGCTGAAGCTCTAGGCTTCTCCTTCCCTAATGTCAATTGTGAAGCCCCCCTCCCTCTGCACATGCCTCAAAGACGCCGCCCTTGAAAACTGTGCATGCCTGATTTCCTCATCTCATCAGCCTATGTCCCTTCCCCTGCTTTGTTTCCTTCCGGGAACCTTTTGGCTTTTCATCTATCACCAAGCTCAAAACCATGGCCTCTGGACGGGGCTACATAAAGAACATAAGAACATATGAAGAGCCCTGCTGGATCCGGCCAAAGGCCCATCTAGTCCAGCTTCCTGGATCTCACAGTGGCCCCACCAGATGCCTCTGGGAACCCATGAGACTCAAACTCTTGTCTCCTGATCCCACTCCCCTGCATCTGGCCCTTGTAGGACCCCTGGTTTTAAGCCTAGAGATGACACATCTCCATCATGGTTTGTCACCTGGGATGATGGACTTTTCCTCCAGGAATCTGTCCAATCCCCTTTGGAAGGCATCCAGGCCAGATGCCATCGCCACCTCCTGTGGCAGGGAGTTCCACAGACCAACAACACGCTGGGTGAAAAAAAATTATTTTGGCTATAAGTCCCATCATCTGCAACAGCAGCCACCTCACACATCCTTTGGGGGGGCACCGTCACCAGAGAACTGGCATTATCAGCCCACTGGCAGGGGCCACTGCTGTTCCCCACCTGGCCCCCTTTCCATGCTAAAACAAGAAGCAAAAGGAGCACACGCAGGAATGGAGGGACCCCCAGCGATCCTTTCACGCAGGAGGATCAGGGAACCGGCTGCCCCGGCTTAACACGGCAGCGAGCGTGTTGCAAGTTTTCAAAGAACAAACATGAGTTTGCAAAATATTTATTCTATTTATAAACCCGCTTAAGGGAGGTTGGGCAGAGCGTGACCGGCCAAGTCGATTTCCACGCCCAAGGACGGGTGCTTTCGGGGAGAGAGGCAGGAGGGAACTCTGTGAGACAAATTAAATTAAATTAAAGGGTTCGAACGCGGCCCCCCCCTTATCCAAAACGGAGGCCCCCCCCTTTCCTCTTTTCTGTACGTAGGGAGCCGCTAAGGCCGCTACGGTGGGACACGCCCCGCTTAGGGACATACCAACGGGAAGGTGGCGGCGTGAGGAATCGCCATGACCACCCGAAATCCAGTTCAGCCTGTTATGCTCACTCGGCGCCTGAGCCACCCAGCAGACAGGTTTTACCCTGTAATTTGCAAAAATATAAAGGAGAGGCCTCTGGCAAAGGGACACAGCCCCGAGGACATGCTACTCCGGCCCCACTCTCCCGCCTGGGATGTAGTGGTCCTCTCTGGTTTCCGAAGCTAGGCAGGGCCAGACCTGGCTCAGACCTGGATGGAAAACCTACCAAGAAGCTCGGACGGGGTGAGGAAAGCATCCCAACCAAAAGCTTCGAGAGCCATGACGACCCATCACCGCCGATCATCCAACCGTGACATTCAACAGGCGTCAGTCTGAGTCAATCGCACACTCTCTCAGCCTGGCCTACCTGTCAGGATCGCCGTGAGAACACCCGGAGGAGGAGAGAAGAGGCTTACGATATCAACGCAACCGTACAGTAATAGGAGACGAGTCCGTCATTTTACGGCCAAGGGTTCGAGCCGTTCAATCAGGCAGGTCCGAACTTTGGCCCTCCAGATGTTTTGGACCACAACTCCCACAGTCCTTTGTCATTGGCAGTCTACGCTTAGAATTCTGGGAGTTGTGGTCCAAAACATCAGGAGGGCCAAAGTTCGGACATGCCTGCGTTAAATCAATCTGCACAGTGTATTCGAGGCACCTTCTCTCTCTCTCTCTTTCTCTCTCTCTCATAACTGGAAATAACATTTTTTCCACAGGGTAAAAAAGCTGAATGCAAGAAACGGGGGCCGGGCCAGCTTTCCTTCCCCCCCCCCGAAAACCATTTGGATGTCAGGTAATGGTTACCTTTGGACTCCATTCCCCAGAATCCTCGGGGAAATGTAGAGGTAATGGTTGCCTTTAGACTACATTTCCCAGAATCCTCCCTGCAGAACAGCTACGCCTGTCAAACCAGGACAGTGACGCCAAGAAACAGGAAGTGGCTCTGGACGGTTTATGCCACACGCACACCAGGCCCAGCTTTATGGCCCCTCCTTCACACTGACATTTTAACACAAGGCAGGAAAAACAAACAAACTCCTTGCTATTTTTGAGAGTTCCGGATCAGGAAGCCAAAGCATTGTGTTGGTAACGGCTACAGGCCCAGAGATGTTTTGGAAGAAGAAAAGAAAAATCTACTAGGGAGCCAAGCGGGGCCCAAGTTCTTGCTAATTTCACCGGTGGGACAACAAAATGTTTGGATGGAATTGTGGGCAGGGGTTGGCCTCCAGACAGGTTGTAAACAAAGGCCAGAAACAGGAAACATCTGGGCTATGAAGAGGGAGGAGCTGGCCCTGAGATGTCTTCCACCACGAGGTTGCCATGATTCCCGAAAGATGACTGCTTTTTTGGCACATCCTAAAACCCCAAGAAGCCCACACATACAAGACTGAAAGTTCTCATCCATTCAGAGCTGTGGCCAATGGACGATGCTTCCCCACTTAAAAAAAAGGGGGGGTACAGTAATTGTCAACGACTCCTCAGGGCTCAGGGCCTGTGCCCTGGGGACAAAGCTCGTTACCGGGCACCCCATGCCATCTCTGCAGCTCCAAAATCATTAGGACTGTTATTGTAATTATTAAGTTCGCCCGGTGTGTGGATTTCAGTCCGCCATCTGGCTGGCGAGCCTTTCTCCATGGATATAAACCAGGCATGTCCAAACTTCGGCCTTCCAAATGTTTTGGACCGCAACTCCCACAGCCCTTTGCCATTGGCAATCTAAGCTTAGAATTCTGAGAGCTGTAGTCCAAAATATCAGGAGGGCCAAAGTTTGGATATGCCTGGCATAGACCCTACACAAGAAGCCCATGTTATGAAATATAAAAATGTGGTAGCCAACATCCTAAGAAAAACCAAAATCATACAAAGTTTGGATTTGTTTGGAAATAATCTTCAAACACAACAGGAAAAATTGTGATGGGGGTTCCTGCATGGCAGGGGGTTGGACTAGATGGCCCTTGAGGTCTCTTCCAACTCTATGATTCTATGGTTCCGGCGTGCTGTTCTCCCCGCCCGACGAGCTTGTGTTTTGAAACACTTTCTGGCTGTCATAATTAGAGACGGGCGCGAAACGAACAATTTTTCGTTTCCGTTTCCTTTTTTTTTGTTTCGTTACGTAACGAAACGACAAACAAATTTTGTCTCTAAAATGAAACGAAATGAACAGAAACACCGGAAATTTTGTCGTGCGTTTCGTTTCCGTTACTGCAATATGAGTGAATTGCCTAAAATCCTTTAAAAAATCACAAAAAATGAAATAAATGGTAACGAAATGGTAACGAAACGAACGAAAACGAAAACGATTTTTTTTTTTTGCAAAAATTCACGAAAAACGGAAACGAAACGAAACGGACCCTCCAAACGACAAACGAAATGCCATTTTTTTTATTCGTGCCCATCTCTAGTCGTAATATTTAAAACGGCAGCCCATATTTTTTTAAAAAAATGCTCATTTCTGGAAAGCCCACACTAGTGACCCCAAGGAGTCTTGGTGCCATTATATGTTCAGCACCTGAATTGCACACCTCCACATGGCGGGGCTGCCCGTACGTACCTTCAGCCCTGTCTTCTCATCGTCGCTGCCGTTATTGGTGGAGGGCGTTTCGTCCCCCTGCCTGGAAATCAAGACAAAATCCTCGCTGTTAAGGGTAGACACCGAGTCTGAAGACACACTGATTTTTCCAACAGAGGCTTTGTCATCCATGACTTTCAAAAGGGAACACTGGCTCCGCGTGCCTGAAAAACAAAAGCCGCCAATTAATCGATCCATCGCCAAGGGTTCCGGAAGGAAAGCCCCTGTGCAATTATCGCGGAAACAGACGCCGAGTTCTTGTTCCGCGTCACATAAGACACGTGCCCATGTTGTCTTGTGCAAGACCATCAATGACAAATGTCCGGTCAGGAGCTCTGAGGTCTCAATTAGTGCATTGGAAGTGGGGCTTTTATGACCGGTCAACAAGGTCTCTGCTTCACTCCCAATAACTGAACAAAACAGGTTTAACTGGCAAAATACAGGCGAGGAGAACAGCATCTGCTGTGGGAATCAGAGGTTTTCAGCTGTTAAGGAGTTCCCTCTTCTAATAATGGGTCATCTATAATGTGCCATTCAGCTTTGGCCAAGAAAGGAAAGGAAGCTCTCTCTCTCTCTAATATTGGCTAGTTAAAAGGAAAAGCCAGCTGCCAGAGTTGGCAACCTGAGGACAAGACAGCTCCTTCTTGGCGGTTCATCTGAAAACATTGGCTGCTTCCCAGTCCAGGCACAAATTCAAGCTGGCAAGAAAACAGGTTCTTTCAGTCCCAAAGCTACTGGCCCATCTCCCCAGGAGCCCTTTTATGACAGCAGGAGGATGGCTTTTTAAGGGCTCACTCCTAATGAGGCCATTCCTCAGGGTCGTAAGTGTTAAGTAAGTATTAAGTTAAGAGCATCAGAGAAGCGCTCAGAGGACCCGGGTTCAAATCCCAGCTTGCCCACAGAATCTCACTGGGTGACCACAGGCAGGTCAGACTTTCCCTAGCCTAATCCACCCTGTTTGTCTGTTTTGAGATAGGAGGAGAGTCCTGTAAGGCAGGCATGTCCAAAGTCAGGCTCGGGGGCCAAATGCAGCCCGTTTTCAAATTTTGAGCGGCTTCTCCCCACCGGCTCAGCCTGTCATGCAACCCCACCAGCTGGCCCTTCCCCATACCGGATGGAGGTGTTAGGTTACAGTTTTATGGTTGGCCTGCCGTCCCTGCCTCTACCCAACACCACCCCAGCCACCTTCCCAGCCTACCCGCCCCCAGCTCCATTGCTGCAGCATCCTCCCCGCCTCCTTGCATGTCCCGCAGGCTTGTCCAAAGTCCAGCCCGGGGGACCAAATGTGGCTGAATGATCAGCCTCCTCATTTTCACCTCGCCACATCTGGCCCTTCTTGCAAAAAGTTTGGACAGCCCGGCTGTCAAGAAAGCCAGGAGATGAAGCAGAACAAATAAAGAACTGAGTGCCTTCCTCTTTTACAAAACACCGGGGGACAGAAACTTAAACAGGGCAAAGGGGTCTGCATTCCCTATTGAATGACAGGCTGGAGATCCACCCCCATAGAGCATCCTGGGGGGGGGGGGATGAACGAAAATTGATGCAAGTGATATGTTCCAAGAGTGCCACTTTCTTTAATTCACACACAACCACAGAGGCACGGTTGCAAGCACAACCTGCAATCTGTTCGGCATGCTTCTTAAGATGCCTGGACCAAAGACATAGGACAGTGGTGTCCAAACTTTGGCCCTCCGGGTGTTTTGGACCACAACTCCCAGAATTCCAAGCCTCTATTGCCAATAACAAAGGACGGTGGGAGTTGTGGTTCAAAACATCTGGACGGCTGAAGTTTGGACCCCACTGATGTAGGAGATACGGATTTCTTGATCCACTGAGCCACGGGCCACACTGGAAGGCTCTAGCTGCGTGGTGGTGAACCTTCGGCCCTCCAGATGTTTGGGGCCACAACTCCCACAGTCCTTTGTCATTGGCAATACAGGCTTCGGATTCTGGGAGTTGTGGTCCAAAACATCAGGAGGGCCAAACGTTGGCCACCACTGCTCTAGGCCAACACTTTCTCCACCCGTCTCCCTCCACTAGACCTACCTCGCAGGGCTGTCATTAAGAATTAAAGGAAGGAGGATATTGAAAAGGGAGGGAGGGAGGGAGATTTGTCTGCCTTGCTGAGCTCACAGGAGAAAAGGAGGGATAGAACGGTCCCTAAAAAAAAACTGAAAAGCCACACACACATGGAAATCTGGGTCCAGCAGGCTAGACAGATTTATCTGTGGTTTCTTTCACTCCCCCAGTTTGCTGTAGGGAGGGGCCCGAGAACAATACCGAGCTGCTATCTTCCACAGTCACTGATACTACTGTAATCCAAGCCGAGAGCTAACCCAACAAATTGGAGCTTAAGTTAATTTTCTCTGGCTGATTGGAGTTCAAGGCTGGGTTAACAAACCCCGGGGGGGGGGGTGCTTACGTGATCTCTCCCCTCCCAAACAGCTACGCCTTTGACGAAAAGGGCTCTGCTGGCATGGCATGCTTATTTAAATCAAGCCACTGGTTTTGGGCTGATGCATTCTGTTAAATAAATCTAATAAATAAATAAATAAATAAATAGAAGCACGAGCAAAGCGGAATTATTTTCGTACCCCTCGAGGCCTTGAATTGCAACCAAGCCCTGCAGAGGCCACGGGGTGTGGGAGGGTTTGCAGCATATAAAAGCCAATCGGTCCCGAAACCGATCGCCACACCTTTGCCCGACCCTCCACACTCTACAGGTTTTTAATTCTCTCTCTCCATTCCGCCCTGGGCTGTCTAATTTCAGCAACTAATTGGGGAGTGTGTGGAAATCATACTGGATCTGCTGTAACTGCCATACACTATATCAGGCCTGCCCAACAGGTAGACCATGGGCTACCGGTAGCCCGCAAAAGTTGCCTGCTGGCCATCAAATTAAAAAAGTGAGGGGGATAAGTTCTCCACCCCTCCCTCCCCCATCCCAAGGACCACCACTGCCCCAGCAAAGTTCTGGGTCTGCCAGCCCACTGTCTCAGCCGAGTGGGGCAGTTCAAGGGCCATGGCGCATTGAAATCTATTCCAGAACTGATTAATTTGTTTTCAATGCATTCCTATGGGAAACTGCTGATCTACTTACAAAAGTTTTTACTCATGAGCATGTGCTTGGAACGGATAAAATTTGTAAGTAGAGATTTTAGTGTAGTAGCCCTCAGGTACTTTGGGCCGGAAAAAGTAGAACTTGGCCTGTTTAAAGTTGAACAGCCCTGCGCTATATGAATTAGAGACAGAACTTCAGCCAGTTGTGTGGTTTTGGTTTTTTCAACAACAATTCTCAGAATCCAGCAAGCTCACCGATTCAGAAGCAAAAGCAAAGCAAAGCAAAGTGTTCTGCTTATATACTGCCCCATACCACTTCAAGTAGTCTCTGGGCAGTTTACAGTTTTAATTACAGAAATGCAGGGTACACATTGCCCCCCCCCCCAGCAAGCTGGGTACTCATTTTACCGACCTCAGAAGGATGGAAGGCTGAGTGAACCTTGAGCCAGCTACCTGGGATTGAACCCCAGGTCGTGAGCACAGTTTTACCTGCAGGACAGGCATTTAACCACTGCACCATGAGGCTCCTAAGCGACATACAAGCTCCTTTTTCAGTCAGATGACAACATCTAATAACGAAACACAGACCAGAAAATCCTGATCCTGAAATCCCAAAAACACAGAGTCTTCCGTTTGGAAGAACCAACAATCCCCCACCCACCACCCACCCTTCAAGGCTAAAGGAGTTTCGATGTCTCAAAAAAAAAGCAGTTTACAATCCACAAAAGACAGCACCAAAGAAAACCTAGCCCACTTCAAGGTGTCACCACATTGTCACTTTTTCTGCCACAGCCTAAATGCCTGGCTTTGGAACGAGAGTCGCTCTCTCTCTCTCTCTCTCTCTCTCTCTCTCTCTCTTTCATCTGTTGGCCTTCTGGCTCATTGTCGGACAGATCAGCTAATGCCCTTTTAAGCCACATTTTCTGGTGACGACGCCAACAGCATCCAGCACGGGTGACATTTTTTTAAATTTGTTTTTATTATTTTTTTGCTGGGACATGAGAAATCCAACACTACACGAACTCTGCACGAAAATCAGGCTCACCAGGGCCTCAGGC
>JAHTLZ010002198.1:0-11869 GCA_023846285.1 Phrynocephalus versicolor
CGCCCCCTTGACACCCAAAGGTATTGGAGAGGATGTGCTGGGGCTACATCGGCCCCAGATGCAGAACCCCTTCAGGGGATTTCTGTAAACATGAACTCACCCAACGGGGGGGGGGGTTGTAAAACTTCAGCCCTCTCAAAAGAACCTATCCCAGGCGGTGAGTCTGGGGGGATCTCGAAAGGCTCAAGTGTTTCACCAATCCTTACATCTATAACCCAGCCTGCCTGTTTGGATCTCGAATCTCTTCTACTCGGGCCTTCATGTGAGACAGTACATAGCCCTGAGAAGCCAAACCACAACACAGCAGACTCTGGTGACTACAGTGTGTCCAAAGAAAGCAACTCTCCTTCATTTAAGGGAAATCCAAAAATAGTCCTTTCACCTCAGTGCTCTATAATTAAGAAAACTTCGGGAGGCTCCTTTACTCTGATTGACGCTTCAGAACAATCAGTTCCCCCACTTTTGTTCGATTTTACAAAAGATCGCTCAACCCGAAGTGGTCCCCCCATGGATTTAGTCCAACCAGACTGACTAATACCCACCGATAGGATCTTCTCACTGAAGATCTTGTCCTGGAATATTGCCGGCTGGAAAGGGAAATCAAATGATCCAGAGTTCCTACATTTCCTCCAGGGTTTTGACATTGCCCTTCTTCAAGAAACCTGGCATGAAGGGGATGTTACATTGCCTGGATATACCTCAATTGTAACTCCAGCTATCGTCCCATCACGTGCCGGTCTGTGTTGTCTGATCACTAACCGCTATCAGATCAAGATAGAGCACCTAGACAGTTGTCTCCCATTAGCTATGGCCATTTTAATTCAAAACCTGAAGCCTCCCCTTAAGATAATTAATGTTTATCTACCCCCACAAATTAACAAAGAAAAATTGCAGGCACAATGGGAGACCTTGAACAGTTATTTATTTTCTTTAGAGGCAGAACACCCTTCGGCTGAAGTTTTCATTGCCGGAGACTTTAATGCCAGGATCGGAAATGACAACTCTGCTCTATTGGACTCCATGGGCAACAGCTTGGAGGACCATTTTACGGAACAGCTTAAGCTTCCAAGGTGTTCCAAAGATTTCCAGATTAATGCTGCGGGGCACCATCTGGTCAGACTCTCTATGGGGACCGGAAGGATTATCTTAAATGGTTCATCTTATCGGACCACCCTGGAGAATTTACTTTCTGCTCCCACAGGGGGAGCAGTGTCATCGACTATGTAATTGTTTCCCCCAACTTGAGCGACAAGGTAGTCGATTTCCAGGTTGGATCGCAAATCGGCAGCGACCATTTTCCCTTAATCACTTAAAATGTAACCAACTAGCATCTAGCATATCCTATCACCTTAATAATAAAGAAAGAAAGGCACCTCATTGCATGAGAAAGAAATGGTGACCAAAAATAGAGGATAAGATAAATTTAGCATTAAACTCCAACCATTTTATAAACATGAAACAGAATTTGTCTGAGGCATTAGACCCGTCAGAGGCCATTTTTCACTATGAAAACCTGATGGCTGAAATCAATAGTATCTTAAGTCAACAAACTTGCCAGAGACCCTATAAAAATGCAAGACTTAGTCGAAATTCCTGGTTTGATAAAGATTGTCTTCTTTTGAAAAATTAGTTATGTTGCCTGTATCATTCCTATCGATCAATCCAGTCAGATTCTTCTCCCCCAAGTGAATATATTAAATTAAAAAAACATTATAAGTTTGTAATAGCTCAGAAGAAGCAAACTTTCATCAAGGAAAGATGGAACTTAATGATTCATTCTGTTCGTTCCAACAACAGTAAACAGTTTTGGATGTTGGTCAGGGGTGCCTTAAAAAACAGGTCAGGCTCCTTGGACGCCCAGATTCCTGCACACATATGGAATGATCACTTTACCAACATTTTCTTTGATCCTCAATCCCCAGATCTAGATCCCCCTCATCCAGCACCTCCAAACTTACCTAAATGGGACCCAGTAAATACTTTAGAAATCAAAACTTTGATTTCTAATTTAAAACTGCGAAAAGCAGCTGGTCTAGATGGGATTCCTCCTGAACTCCTAAAAAAGCCACGCCCTTAACCTTGCTAAATGTAGTTCACAAGCAGTGGCTCGGTTTTTCTACAGAAGCGGAGGTCACCATGTCCCATCAGCCATTCAGGTCTTTCAAGCAAAAACAAGGGCTCAATTATTATACGGCATCCTAGTGTGGATCAAAGCATTCAACTCTGAGGTTGAAAAAATTCAACCTCCTTTTTTGCATCAGGTTCTGGGGGTCCCAAACTGCGTACCCTATGCAGTGTTGTGCCTTGAGGCAGGAGTGGGTAGATTGGAAATTAACGCCTGGACTCAGACCTTAAAGTACTGGGTTAGAATCCTTTTTTGTGCAGAGCAACTGGGGTACTTGTCTAACATGCTGTCTGATTCTTACCAAAGCCAGTGGCAATCCTTCATTAATCAAAAAATTAGGTCTGTAGGTATCCCGCTTGACCGTATTTTGACATTAGGGCAGAAACAGGCTCTAAGAATTCTTAACCAGAGTCTAAGTGACATAGAGAGGCAAGAACTTTTCTCCCTGGCACATAGAACCTGCTCCCCTTTGTCACAAGGTGTGTTTCCAACGTATAAGACCCCCGCAGCATATTTAACCTCACTTTGTTCACCACAGGCTTGTAGAGCTTGCATGTTGGCCAGGATGAATGTATTGCCATCAGCACTCCTTCAGGGTAGGTTTACGGGGATTCCGCGCCAAGAAAGATTCTGCCCATGTGGAAACCAGTCCCCGGAATTTATCCAACACGTGCTTTTATTTTGCCCTTTTTATGATCATATTGGAAACAACTTAATTGCTCCATTGCTGAAGAAGTTCCAAGGCCACCCTTCTAGATGGTTTGTCCAATACTGTTTAACAGATAAGAATTCTTATGTTACAGCCCAGGTAGCAAAGTTTTTTCAGGCCGCCATACGCAAGAGAGCAGAGATTACCTCAACCATTCATCCATCTTCCTGATGTTTTTACCCATTCGTAGTTTTACTCTTTTTCATTGTTTTATGATTCACTGTATATTTGTTTATATGGGTCATACGACCGCAATAAACTTGAAACTTGAGACATCCCTGCAGTTTCTCTTAAGCCTACTTGCGCTGTTACTAGTAATGTAAAGAAAATCTAATGTTGACCTAACGCAAAGGGGAAAACCAGGAATGAGGTTCCAGTAGATAGCAATATTGGAAGCAACCCATACATCATTGTAAAAGATGAACAGCCAAAACCCACTAAAAAGTGGCCCATATTACACTTGTAAAAAGAATTAGAAAAATAAAGCAATTTTTTTTCAACACAGTAGGAGAACAGTAACGTGTTGCTAAATGGTGTACTTTAATTGTGGTAAGGTTTATGAGAGAAGAACCACATAGACATCTCTCCAAACAGAAATGTTTTTTGTTGTTGTTCAGAACTACCCTATTCATTGGGTTCTTTGTTCAACTACTCCCTCTTTCCACTTTTTCCCAAAAAATTGTTATCGTTTGCACCCTAATGTGACTAGGGTGGAAGGTTTTTCATGTTATACCTTACTGTTTTGAGAAAAAACAAAAAGTAGCACTGGGTTTATCTAGAGGTGTGACACTATCTAATGTAAATTTTTCGTTGATAGTACTGTATTTAAAAAAGTTATCATTCACAACCTTGAACACTTGAAACTGTCCAAAGGAGATAGAATTCCCAATGCAGATATGCTTATGTGTTATAGCTTGTAAGACTATGAAAACTACATGCTATAGATTAAGTAATATTGGATTTCTGTATCAATGATGACAACTGAAACCATTTACTAATGAAATAAATTGTTTTTATTATACATTAAAATGTTTTTAGGGTCCAAATCTTTGTAGAAGTCTATCAATTTTCTCTTCCACCGATGTTAATGTAGATAAAAACAAACAAATAGTATAACATAACGTTTAACTACCTGTATGCTAAACCATGTTAGTAATATAAAAATTAAGAACAGTGAGGTTTATGTTCAGAGTAGGGAAATGTAGCACTGGATATTTTTTGTCTGTGGTTGAGTGTGCATTGTGCAATCCTTATGCAGGAAGATTACAGTTAATTTTTGCATTCTTAACTGTGTTTGATACAGCATAAGGGTAGTATATTGCACACTCAACCACACACAATCTATTATACAACAACATGCACCACTTTCAAAAGCAATTTGACATTGCATGCATTAGAGCACCAGCAATGTTTTCTATGCAGAACACATTGACAATAGCATTAAACCAAAGTTCAAAAGTTCAAGGAGAACTTATGTGCTCAGTATGTCCCTTAATAGGAGGTGTTTATCTGGTAGATAATTACAAAGACAGCTGTATATTGATAAAGCAACATTTCAGAATACTGTTTTACTCTCATAAACCATTATTATAAATGTTTCAGGAAATGGTAAAATAGTAATAGGAACCGCCTATCAAGGTTAATGTAAACTTCATTGATATGAATATCTAACTGGCCCCCTTTTTTGCGGCTAAATGAACCAACCACTTTTCATTTTAAAGTCATTTAATAATAGTTACTTAAAGGGCCGAAATGTTGACACAATTTGAACCTATGGGGTTGTGGTGGGTTTTCTGTGTATCCCTTTAGTTTTAAATTCAGTAAATAGTTCTTGGAAGTACACATCAAGCTTAAAGCACACTGCTTTCATATGAAAATCTACTTGGAAACCAGTTTGGTTTTGGCTTAATGAAGTAAATGCTTTCACTTTAAAAGCAGATGTTTTCTCTTTGTTTTCCATGCTTAAACTATGTAACAACGTGTTACATAGTTGTTACTATGTGGGTGGGTCCCTAACAACGGGGGTTAGGGACCCACCCAACCCATGATGACTGAAAATCCACGATATGTGGATGCAGATCTGGTGAGGCCTGGGGGAGCAGCAGCCCATATAGGTGGTGGTGGTGGAACTGACCCACCACCGCTGCTTGCCTGGGCTCCTGGAAGACTTTTTAAAAAAGTCTTGGACCAGGCCCACCTAGTGACGCTGGGGGATCAGATCTGCTGCCGCCACTCGCCTGGCTGCTCCAAGACTTCTTGGAGCAGCTGTGGCAAGCAACAGAGGGGGACCGGGTCCGCCTCCACTGCTAGCCGGGGCTGTGCCAAGGCTTCTTGGAGCATCTGAGGTGAGCAACAGAAGGGGATCAGGTCTTCCTCCACCGCTCACCGCAGTGGAGCCAAGGCTTCCTGGAGCAGCCCTGGCGATCGACGGAGGGGGATCGGGTCCGCCTCTGCTGCTCGCCACGGCTGAGCCCAGGCTTCTTGGAGCAGCCCTGGTGAGCGATGGAAGGGGATTCATCCATCTTGGGGAAGGGAAAAATGGTTTTTAAAGCCCAGGCTTTAAAAACCTCACCCCAGCGCTAACCAGCTGGAGCCCCAGCATGTACTGCTTCCCCACCCCAGCGCTAACCAGCTGGAGCCCCAGCATGTACTGCAGTCCCGCAATATTGCAGGACCGCAGTACATGAACCGTGAAATGGTGGGGGGTTACTGTAGTAGGTTCTCAGAGCTCCCTGTAAAAATAATAGGGTTTTTTTGGGGGGGGGCAGTAACTGCAAATATTTAACAAACCATATCATATGCAATTTATGATTCCGAAAGCAAACACTGGGTCATTGGAGAACTCGTAGGTTGCTTATTTATAGCAAAACTGCCATAGTTGATGCCATTGAACCAGATTCACATACAGGAATGTTTGTTTTGAATGTTTTGTATCCATAATTGATTGGAGAGAATAGGTACTGGGCATTAGTATTATGGATGTCATATTATATATTATATTATATTATGCCACCTTTGCGGTTCCTTATTTTTCATTTAATTTTCAGAAAAGTAAATGTGCCATGTGTTATTTGTAATCATATTGGAAAGGAGGCCTCTTGATAGTGGTGCCTTTGTTGCCTTCCATGAATTTCTGAACTGCTTATAACAAGTTCTGCTAATTTTACTGCTGGGCCAAATCCCAATTTTGTAGTGGCAATTTTTCAAGGTGTTATAAATGGTGCACAACAAGGTCAATGTTTTGTTTGTTAAAAGTTACCATGGCAGCACACATCTGAATCACATAACTCTCCGGCCAAACTCGTTGTTGTCATCTTTTTGTACTGAGTTTTGTATAGGGAGCATGAGCAATACTTACAAGCAACTGCTGGAGTATTTTTGTGCAGGTAGGGGAGAAGCAAAGGTCAAGAAGGGATTTGCAGGAAACGAACCTGCTCCATAAAGTAGTAAGTGGGCCAGAGGGGGGGAAAGTGAGTTGGAGTTTTGTTTCTTGAGATTACAAGCTCAGTGCAGGAAGAAATTGCAGAGAGGTGTTTGATAGGGTCAAGTGGTGGGTGAAAGCGGCGGCAGCGGCCTCCAATCTGGGCTGAGCCACTGCATCCAAAGTAGGGAGGGATGTCGTGCCGGCAGCCCCCGGTGGAAGTCGGGCTGCAAAGGCGACATCACGCCGGTAACCCCTAGTTGAGATCGGGCTGCAAGGAACGGCGGAAGTCCAGCAGTGGGCAGCCAGGAGAGAGCAGCGTCAGTGGAGAATGCGACTGCAGCAACAACAGCGGTCCAAACCGCTGCACCTGGGGAGCCGTCAGGCTCACTTGGTGGCCGTAAAGATGAGAATCCGTCCTCCAATAAGGAGGAACATTGTGCCAGCAGCCCCAGATGGAAACCGGGCTGCAAAGGCAGCAACAAGTCCAGCGATGGAGGGCCGGACGAGAACAGCTCGAGTAAAGACAGGCGAGGTGGGCAGGGGAGGCGACAGCGGCCTCCACAGCGGGCTGAGCCGCTATGCCCAAAGAGCCTTCAGGATCACCCAATAGTCCAAAAGTCCCTCCGGCTGGCAACGCCATCACGCTGGCAGCCCCTGGCAGTAGCTGGCCACGTGGGGTGGCAGAGAGTCCGGCAGTGGGGTGTGTGTGAAACCACCGGGCGGAGGAGGATGGCGGTGACGGCTTCCAAGGCGGGCCGAGCCACCATACCCAAGAGGCTGCCACGACCAAAGCCATCCGGGGAACCGGGGGACCAGCCCGGATAGAGACAGGGCAAAAAGTCCAAACAAGCCCGGCGGGCAGCAGGGGTCCAAATAGCGGGCCAAACAAAGGACCAGCAAAATGGCGGGCCAAGGAGGAACAGGCGGGGCAAGCGGCAGGCAACCGCAGCCTCTATGATAGAACAGGCCGCCACCCTAAAAGGAGGAAAGCCCACCACATCCCCCTCCCAGCCAGGGAGAACGCCACACCAGTGGCCTGCAGATGGAGCTTGGGCCACGGGCAAGACAAACCAAGTCCTCCACTAATAAATAAAGGAGTGAGGGGAGGGGGCGTTTGTACCAGCCTCTGCGTTTTCAGCGGTTTCGGGTCCTTGGGTCTTTGAGTTGGTGAAGTTTGGGCCGCAGCAAGACAGCAGGAGGCTCGGGCGGCAAACCGGGGGGAGCCAGGTGGTTTGCTGAAGTTATATGTGATTCACATGTAATTCAGTGGATGACATTTGGTTTGGATAGTGGCAGATGCCCTATCGGTTTAGTAGGGCCTTCTCAGGTTCCTTTGAGTTGCAAAACACATTTACAAGGACCCCCATGGAGTCATTAATGGAAATTCCAATGTAAGCCAATTGAGTAGTAGAAATGAAACTGTATGTGGGTGGGATGTGTTTGGCCAAAGACCCTCCAGACCTCAGAAGGAAATGTTGACCTGAAAACTAACCTGCAGTTTTAAAAAGCTGATGTTTGATGACATTGGTCTTGTCACGAGAGCAGGAATAGCGTTTTTTTGGTTAAGGAAAATGAACAGGGTTAAAACAAGAGAATGAAGCAGGCCATAGTTGCAAAACAGAAGAATTATAAGAAGGCAGGACTTTCACAGCACCGTGTTTGGTGTTATAATGGTCTCAGTGCGTTAATTCCTTCCTTCTAAAAATAATTGTAATTTAATGTCAGCAAATCAAGTCAATGCAAGACACTGAAATTCTTAAACAAGGGTTTAAAAAATGCAAAGCCAAAACTGAAACACAAGGAAGCTTATGGGCTTCTTTAAGCAGTAGTAAATGCTCAGCGCAGAAAGACATTGTTCCTTCAGAAAGGTCAGTAGTAGAAATGAAACTAGAAAGCAGATGGTGATTTCTTTTCTGAAGTGTGAGCTCAGCGCAGAAAGAGACTGCAGAGATAGCCAGGCCGGTTCAAAGGGTCAAATGTTATTTCATCACCACCACCCCACTTTCACTCCGGGGTGAATGATCCAAAAGAAAAAGCATAAACAGTCAGTAACGCTAAGTAATATGGAGAGGTATTTGAGCAGAAAAAGTAAGAAGTTTGATAGCCAACAAATTGATTGATTGGCGTGATTAAAATTGTGTTTTCCATCAGGTTTATGAATCCTGCTGATTCTATGCTGAAAGTAGATTTTGAAAGTAGACATATAGTGAAGATTGCAAGCCTGCAGATCTCATGATTATTTGCTCTGTGATGCCTGTTTGTTTTCAAGTGCAAATCAAATAAATAATCAGCCCTCAACATGGGTTATTGGAGGTGCTCTTTAACAACATTGTAATACTGGTGCTAGAAGGTGTTGGGAGAGGGGTACGGGGACCAAACCTTTTCAATATGATACCTGGAAAGGCCCCCCACCCCCAGACCAGTACTGAGTGATTTACAAGGTTGAGTAGGCATTGGGAAGTGAAGAGCATTTTATTTTGAAAGTAATAAAGCAAACTAAAAATAATGTAGTGGGGTGCTCCATATCTTCAAACTCAAACACAGAAGTTCGAGAGCATTTAATGGCAGTTGTTTGTAGAAGGGCGAGATAATGTCTGTAAAGGCCAGAAAGTGGCTGGCCTTCATTTTTTCAAAGCATCAATGGTAATATACCAAGAATCATTTTATCACAGTATATTTTTGACAAAGTCTCCATCCTCGGTTTGCACAATGATGCATTGCCAATGTAATTGCATCCTATTAATGGTTATAAGAACATAAGAACATAAGAAGAGCCATGCTGGATCAGGCCAAAGGCCCATCTAGTCCAGCTTCCTGTATCTCACAGCGGCCCCACCAGATGCATCTGGGAGCTCAGGAGACTAGATATCTGTCTCCTGATACCACTCCCCTGCATCTGGCCCTTGAAGTATCCTGGTTTAAAGCCTAGAGATTACACATCTCCATCATGGTCTGTAACCTGTGATGGACTTTTCCTCCAGGAATCTGTCCAGTCCCCTTTTGAAGGCATCCAGGTCAGATGCCATCACCACATTGTGTGGCAGGGAATTCCATAGACTTACAACGCGCTGGGTGAAAAAATATTTTCTTTTGTCAGTTTTTACTCTCCCAGCCCTCAATTTGAGTGTATGTCCCCTAGTTCTGGTATTTTGGGAGAGGGAGAAGAGCTTCCCTCTATCCACTTTACTCATACCCTGCATTATTTTGTATGTCTCAATCATATCCCCCCTCAGGCGCCTTTTTTCCAGACTAAAGAGGCCCAAATGTTTTAGCCTTTCTTCATAAGGGAGGTGCCCCAGCCCACTAATCATTTTAGTTGCCCTCTTCTGCACCTTTTCCAGTTCCACTATGTCTTTCTTGAGATGCGGTGACCAGAATTGTACACAATACTCCAGGTGGGGCCTTACTATTGTTTTGTATAATGGCATTATAATGTTGGCTGTTTTATTTTCAATCCCCTTTTTGATCATCCCTAGCATGGAATTGGCCTTCTTCACCGCTGCCGCACATTGGGGAGACACCTTCATGGAGCTGTCCACCAACACACCAAGATCTCTTTCCTGATCCGTCACGGATAACTCAGAGCCCATGAGTTGATAGATGAAGTTTGGATTTTTTGCCCCAATATGCATTACTTTACATTTGGTTACATTAAAACGCATTTGCCATTTCTCAGCCCACTCCCCCAGTTTAGAGAGATCCTTCTGGAGCTCTTCACAATCTTCTCTGGTTTTTACCACACGGAAAAGTTTTGTGTCATCTGCAAACTTGGCCACCTCACTGTTTATCCCTGTCTCCAGGTCATTTATGAACAGATTGAAAAGCACCGGTCCCAGGACCGAGCCCTGGGGCACACCGCTTTTCACTTCTCTCCATTGCGAAAATTTCCCATTGACACCTACTCTTTGTTTCCGGGATTTCAACCAGTTCTCAATCCATAAGAGGACCTGCCCTCTTATCCCCTGACTGTGCAATTTTCTCAGCAGCCTTTGGTGAGGGACTGTGTCAAAAGCCTTTTGAAAATCCAGATAGACTATATCAACCGGTTCACCCAAATCCACGTGCCTGTTGACCTTTTCAAAAAATTCTAAGAGGTTTGTCAGACAAGATTTACCCTTACAGAAGCCATGCTGATTTTCTCTCAGCAAGGTTTGTTCTTTTATGTGTTTTAAGATTTTCTCTTGGATGAGGCTTTCCACCATCTTCCCTGGGACAGATGTAAGGCTAACTGGCCTGTAGTTTCCCGGGTCCCCCCTCCTTCCTTTTTTAAAAATTGGTGTGACATCTGCTATCCTCCAGTCCTCCGGCACTGTGGCCGTTTTAAGAGACAAGTTGCATATAACCGTTAAGAGATCTGCAATTTCATTTCTCAGTTCCCTAATAACCCTTGGGTGGATGCCATCTGGGCCCGGTGACTTGTCAATCCTCAATTTATCAATTAGTCCTAAAACCTCCTCTCTTTTAACCTGTATTTGATTTAATTCTTTAGTCAAGAGGGGCGGCTGAGGCAGCGGAATCCACTCAAGGTCCTCTGTCGTGAAGACAGACGCAAAGAACTCATTCAATTTCTCTGCAATGTCCAAGTCTTCCTTAACCTCCCGTTTTCCTCCCTCACCATCCAGAGGGCCAACTGGTTCTCTGGCAGGTTTTCTACTTCTAACATATTTAAAGAAGCTTTTATTATTACCCTTTATATTGCTAGCCATTCGTTCCTCAAAGTCTTTCTTTGCCTCCCTTATCATCTTCTTACATTTCTTTTGCCAGAGTTTGTGTTCCTTTTTATTTTCCTCATTTGGGGAGGATTTCCATTTACTGAAGGACCTCTCCTTGTGCTTTAGAGCCTCTCTAACTCCACTTGTTAACCATGCCGGTGTCCTCTTGGACTTAAATGAGCTCTTCTTTCTTTGTGGTATGCACTTGTGCTGGGCCTCTATTATTGTTGTTTTAAACAGGCTCCATGCACTCTGAAGAGATTGGATTCTTCTAACCTTCCCCTTCAGTTTCTCTCTAACTAGTTTCCTCATCTGAGGGAAGTTTGCCCTTCGAAAATCAAGGGTTTTTATGTCTGATTTGGTTGACACTCTTCCTCCAACATGCATGGCAAAGGTAATTGCAGCATGGTCACTGTTCCCCAGAGGCTCAGTGACATTCACACCCCTGACCAGGTCCTGAGTATCACACAATATTAGATCCAGAGTTGCCTGTTCTCGGGTGGGCTCTGTGACAAGTTGCTCTAAGGCACAGTCATTCAGCAAGTCGAGAAACCCAGTTTCTCTTTCTTGCCCGGAGCTCGCATTGGCCCAGTCAATGTGGGGATAATTGAAGTCCCCCATGATTACTATCCTATCCCTCTTAGCCACCTCCATGATTTCTTTCCTCATTTCAAGGTCCCCCTCAAGGTTTTGATCTGGTGGACGATAGAATACTCCAACTATCACATCACTCCTTGGACCTGGTAGTTTAACCCACAGTGATTCTATGGTGGAGTCAGACCCTCTGTCAATCTCCATTCTGCTGGATTTCACCCCTTCTTTGACATAGATGGCCACTCCTCCTCCAACCCGCCCCTCTCTATCTCTTCTATAGAGTTTATAGCCTGGGATTGCTGTAT
>JAHTLZ010002200.1:0-17430 GCA_023846285.1 Phrynocephalus versicolor
AGAAGATTATAAAATAAATCTCATCAATGGTCTAACTAAATTTCACAGAGGGTTGCTCTTTTTTTTTTTTTTTTTTGTAATGCAGTTGTTAGAAATTCAGCCACCCGAGCAGTGAGTAGTTCAGGATTGTAGCAGGACCACTCACTTCCATCAGTGCAGTGCCAGGGTCCTCCTTTGCCGGCAGGGCACCATTCAGAAGACAAGCTGAGGCTGCCCTTCTCTGCTTTTTCCATCAGCTAGCTTGACACCGGCTATGCAGAACTTCTCCCCCTCCTGCCACCTCTTTGGGTTGGCCAGCTGCCGAAGGAGGCGGGGAAAGACAGTCCCAGCTCCTGCCTCTGATTGACATGCGGTCAGCCTAGGAGGACCCAGGTGCTGCACCAATGAAGGGGAGTGGGCCTGAAAGGGGAGGGGGAGGTTAAGCGTGGCCCCTGTGGCACCACATTTATTTATTTATATTTATTATTTATTTATTATTTACACTTATATACCGCCCCATTCCCACAAAGGGGACTCTGGGCGGTGCACAACATCAGAATAAAAACAAATAAAATCATTTCAAAGTGCAACTAACCAACTAACCAACCAACCAGTCCAAGAATAATTAGGCGGGACAAAAAAAAAAACAAAAAAAAAACATCGGACTGGGTCCTTACATATCGCCGTAAGCTTCCTGGAAGAGCAAGGTCTTAAGACTCCTCTTAAAAGCTGCCAGCGATGGAGCCCGCCGCAGGTCACTGGGAAGTTTATTCCACATGAATGGAGCCACCACCGAGAAGGCCCGTCCACGAGTACCAGCCTTACGAGCCTCCCTCGGGGTGACCGTCCTCAGTGAAAAGGCCTCCGAAGCGCGGGTGGGTCGAGCCGAAGCTGATTGTCGGGGAAGACGCTCCGCCAAATAAGCCGGGGCCAAGCCATGGAGGGTTTTGTAAGCCAAAACCAACACCTTGAACCTTATTCGGGAGGCAACGGGTAACCAGTGCAAGCGAGCCAGGATGGGGGTGGCGCGGTCATAACGGCGCGCGCCAACCACCAGCCTGGCCGCCGCATTCTGGACCCGCTGCAATCGCCGAACAAGGTTCAAGGGAAGCCCCATGTAGAGAGCGTTGCAATAATCCAGCCTCGACATGACCAGTGCCTGTACCACAGTCCTCAAGGAGCCCTCATCGAGGTACGGGCGAATCTGGGCGATAAGCCTAAGGTGGTAAAAGGCTGACCTGACCACGGCTGACACCTGAGGTTCCAGGGTCAGATCCGGGTCCAGGACAACGCCCAGATTCCTCACTCTTTGCGCCAGCTGGAGGGCGGACCCACCCAGACTGGGAAGAGGGCCACAGTACCCCTCCGACGAGCCCCCGAAGAACATAACCTCGGTCTTGCCTGGGTTGAGCCTGAGCCTGTGGGTCCTGGTCCAGTCCAGCACCGCAGCCAGACAACGATCAAGGGTCCTAACGGCCTCCACTGCACAGGTGGAAAAGGAGAGATAGAGCTGCGTGTCATCAGCGTACTGATGACAGCAGACTCCATAACTCCGGATGATCTCAGCCAGCGGCTTCATATAGATGTTAAAGAGCATTGGGGAGAGTGACGACCCCTGAGGCACCCCACAAGAGAGTGTCCAGGGAGCCGACAACTCACCCCCCAAGCTCACTCGCTGGATGCGGCCCCCAAGGAAGGACCGGAGCCAGGCCAAGGCCTGACCACCGATCCCAACCTCCGAGAGCCGCTCCAGCAAGATACCGTGGTCGACGGTATCGAAGGCCGCTGACAGGTCGAGAGGGACCAGCAGGGTAGAGCAACCCCTGTCAGCCCTCCTCAACAGATCATCGTGCAGCGCGACCAGGGCCGTTTCGGTCCCATGACGCGGCCTGAACCCGGACTGGAAGGGATCCAGGACATGGTTCTCCTCCAGGAACGACTGGAGACGCAGGGCGGCGACTCGCTCAATCACCTTGCCCAAAAAGGGAACATTGGCTATGGGACGATAGTTGGACAAATCGTCCACAGCCAAGCCGGGTCTTTTAATAATGGGCTTCACCACCGTCTCCTTCAGAAGACTAGGAAAAATCCCGTCTCTGAAGGAGGCCGAAGCAATCAGTGAAGCCCATTTCAGCATGCTCCCCCCTGCGGTCTTAATCAGCCAGGAAGGGCAAGGGTCGAACGGAGAAGCCGCAGGCCTGCAATGTCCCAGCGCCCTGGAGGCATCCACCGGTGTAACAGGCCCAAACTCAACAAACCGAGGCGACCGAGGCGGCCCGACACTAGCCACGACAGGGGCCGGATCAGAGCAACCGGCGTCCAGCTCGGAATGGATGGCCTCTATCTTAGATTTAAAATGGGCTGCAAATGACTCACTAGTGAAATCACTAGGAGGAGGCCCCGGCGGAGCGGGATTGGTGAGGTCTCGGACAACACGGAATAATTCCGCTTGACGGTTCGAGGCCTCACCAATTCTCAGGGCAGCAAAAGATCTCCTAGCCGCCCTTATCGCGCGAGAATAGCGACCGTTCAACGCCTTAACCGCAGCCCAATTCTGAGCCGTCCGAGCGTTCCGCCATCTGCTCTCCAGCCGTCTCCGCTCCTGCTTCATCGCCCGTAACTCCTCGGTAAACCAAGGAGACGAACGGGCTCGGCATCGGATCAGGCGCTTGGGGGCGATCCGGTCAACAACCCCAGCCACCTCCTCAAACCACCGTTGGGCTAGGGAGTCAGCCGGATCGTCATCCAAACCGTCTGGAACATCCCCGAGGGCCTCCGAGAACCGCACAGGGTTCAGGAGCCCCCGGGGACGGGCCCAGATGGACGGGCCCGGCTCCCCGCGGGGCGGGGTGGCTACCGCAAGAGAGAAGGTCAGTAGATAATGATCTGACCATGACATGGGCCGGGCCAACAATCTCCCGACCCCCAGATCAAAACCCCGCGAAGTGGAGGCAAAAACCAGGTCCAGGGTGTGTCCACCTAGATGAGTGGGTCCGATGACTAATTGGGACAGGTTCATGGAGGCCATGGACTCCATGAATTCCAGAGCTGCCCCAGACAGCCCAGCCTCGGCGTGCACATTGAAATCCCCCACCACCAATAGGCGGGGGGACCTCAAAAGTGCCGCCGAGATGAACTCGGAGAGCTCCGGCAGGGAAAGTGCAGGGTCGCGGGGAGCACGGTACACAAGCACTACCCCAAACCTGTCCCTTTGACCCACCATAAGGTGGAGACATTCCAAACCCGGACGCACCAACGTCGCGGATCTACTGACATGAAATGAGTCCCTAAAGACCATAGCCACCCCGCCCCCCGCCCCTCCGACCTGCCCAGCTGCTGCAAACAGTAGCCCTGGGGGCAAAGGAGGGTGAGAGAGGCCCCACCCCCCTCGCCCACCCAGGTCTCTGTGATGAAAGCCAGGTCGGCACGCTCATCCACAATCAAGTCGTGGACGAGAGGGATCTTATTGTGTACCGACCTGGCATTAATAAGCAGGCAGGACAGATCGGGGGGACAGACGGTTTGGATCCCAGCCATTTGGCGGTGAGCCGACGGGTCAGAACGGGGGACAGGCAGCAATTGCCTGTCCCGAGTTCTCCTTATCCGATCGACCCGTCGGCCCACAGCGTACCTCCCACGGCCCGACACCACCCTAATGGGGCACCCGGTGGGCTCCATAAGATCTCAAGAAGCCAAGGGCCCAGACCAAACAAAACAGAATAAAGAAAAAAAAAAACAGAAATACAGAAATAAAATACCAAAGAAAACTACCAAAATACAATACTAAATAATAAACAACCAAGATACAATAAGTAAATAGCCTAAACAACCACGTAAAACAATACAATGGAAAAAGAAAAATAATAATAAAAAAAGAGATAATAATAAAAATAATACAAATAACAATAAAAAAAATAATAAAAGGTCAAGGGCAACCCACAGGCAGATGGAATAAGTGGGGAGGAAGATGGGGGAAAAAGGAAGAGGGGCAGCAGTGTCACAGTGGGAGGGGATAAGAAGGGAAAGGAGCAGGATCACAAACAACCAATTAATGTTCAATCCACAACAGATTTTAAGTTACTAAGATAGTTGGGCCTCTCTCATGTTGTCATCAAGCAAGCCCTTAAACTTCTTCAAGTATATACTGTAAAGATAGCAAAGGACAGGTGTTTTTTCCCATTGAGTTATTAAACCTCAGGCTAGGTTGGAGATACTCCAATACTTGGAGAGACAAGAGGCTGCAAGAAACCAGAAAGCCAAGATGAGAAGGATTTTTTTTTGGGGGGGGGGCAGCTGCAGGCCTTATTTGGTTTTGAATTCTTCCAGTTGCTTCCAATGAACATCACTGAATCATTCGCCTAGTAACCCATTCCAGAACCAATAGGAAGATCAGGAAGATGCCCAGTATCGGACATAAGAACATAAGAACAGCCATGCTGGATCAGACCAAAGGCCCATCACAGTGGCCCCACCAAATACATCTGGGCATGCACGAGACTAGATATCTGTCTCCTGATACCCCTCCCCTGCATCTGCCCCTTCAGGTACCCTGGTTTTAAGCCTGGAGATTCCAAATCTCCATTATGGTTTGTAACCTGTGATGGACTTTTCCTCCAGGAAAGCAAGGGAAGGGAGTAGCACCTGGGCAGCCCTCTTTACAAACTGGGACAAATTGGGATGAACCAGTTCATGCCCATCTCAACTCACGCCCAATCTACAACTGGATTCTTTGAAATGATCAAAATAAAGTTGACCAAACCAGCCACTCAGAAATATTGTAAATATAAATGGGCCTTCCATATTGCATCCTCTACTATCACAGATAATGAAAAGTAGGTAAAAAGGTAAAGGTCCCCCCCCCCCGCATATGCATGCTAGTCGTGTCCACCTCTAGGGGCGGTGCTCATCGCCGTATTCAAGCCAGAAGAGTCAGTGTTGTGTAAGTCTGTGGCCATGTGGCCGGCATGGCTGCAAGGAAACACTGCTTTTACCTTCCCACTTTTTTACAGCGGTACCTATTTATCTACTTGCATTTTACATGCTTTCGAACTGGTAGGTTGGCAGAAGCTGGGGTTATCAGCGGGAGCTCACTCTGCTGCGTGGCAACCGGGATTCGAACCGCCAAGCTGCCGACTTCGCAGCCTACAGTTTCGGTGCCTTAGTCCACTGAGCCACCACGCCCCCCTCTACTATCACAGATATACCATATTCCATCCTCTACTATCACAGATAATGAAAAGTAGGTAGAGATTCCACAAATGGTCCACTGCATGGGTGACGATAGTGAGTTTGCTTTCAGTGATGCAAAGATGTGTGTGACATTGTCTCCTTGCTCTCAGAGCTGCCTGACGGCTGCATTTCTCCTCTCTAATCCTAATCTAATCTCTCTCGGCTGCTGATCTGATAAAGTCTCTTCCCCTCCAGTCATTCCCATTTCAGCAATTCCACCTTCAAGCTTCCCACCACTGTAGCGACCACCACCACCACGGCCTGTCCCCTCTCAGCAGGAAGCTTTTTGCCTTCACCATGAATGGGCTCTCAATGTTTATTTGCCTAGATTTGTACAAAAATACACCAAGGAGAACTTTTGGTTCTGTGCTCTTTGCTCCATTTCCTTGATTGTTGAACAGAACTGCCCTAGTGTTGTTAATTTTCAATGCTGTAGATAGGTGAGCATCTTATTACATGGTGTCCCATGCACATTGCTAGCCATAGATCTATGAATCATCTTGTATGTTTTCATTTTGTGTGATTTCTCTGTTCCTCTTACATTAACCAGCTGTCTTCAGGTGTGAGAAAGGATGCTGCCTTTTTGCCAATGTGAAAAAAACCAGATGAACTGATTATCAGATGAGACAATATATATTTTTAGAATGCTTTCTACAGAAGTTTTCCCTTTTCAGTCAAACACATATGTTTGTCATAGCATGAGACTCCCCTCACCCATTTTCTCTGGCATTTCATGCACGTTACGTTGCAATTGGTCATAGGAAGGTAAACATGGACTTAATTCACAACTCTCATTGGTAAAAAGATTCCATTGCCAGATGGAAAATGGGCAAATTAAAGAGAATATGATTCATTGATTCATTGATTCATTGAATTTATATACTGCCCATCTGGCAGAAAGCCATTCTGGGCAGTTACCTTGATCACAGTGTGACCTGGTCATTTGTGACCGCTTCTGTAGATGGAATGCATGTTCCATCTTGTCTTTAGGTCTAGGCAGCAAAACGTCTTGGTCCAGCCAACTCCATACAGCCATTGTGTCTCACACAGAGAGTTTGTTTATGTACATTGAAATATGCACTGGCTGCTGCATTTCAAACCTAGGAAGTGACAACATGATCTTGGAATACACAAAGACACTGTGCAAACAGCTGTAGATCTATAGACCCCCAAAAACTGTGCAGAATATTTTTGAAGGAAGGAAGGAAGGAAGGAAGGGCATTTTAAACTGCAATAAATAATTTGAGCATCCAAATGTACCTTATTGTCTTGTTTTGCTTTGCTTTGGAGTGGATTTACTGTTTGGGTACTTCCATCCATGTCTTAGTGGACGCTGAAATACTGGCCATCATCCTATGGCTTTTTATTGCACAGAGAAGAGAAGTCACAGATGATGCCACACCTAATTGATAAGACACCACTTGCACATTGGTCAGGGACCTGGCAATTAACCATGACACCTTCTGAGATTTGGCTTTCAGAGACAATAAAAAAGGAAACCTATAGGATTCTGGCCATACCTTTACAGCCCCCAGATTCTAAATAAGGCTTTCCTGAAGCTATGGACCACCAAATACTGTATTACCTAATTTCAAAGATCTATTTTGGGGCTGTGTGAATGTGACTTAAGAAACAGTTAAGTTGTGCTCATGTTAGCTATCTCTATTATGATATGGCCTTACTTGATTTATGTATAAGCGGGTGGGTACTAGAACATTTGCAGGGGAGTTGATGAGATTGCATATGGCGGCTGAGCGAAGTCTAGACATATGCTTATTGATATTAAATAAATGAAGACATCCTCCTAGCAATAACTCGACTTAGGGACAAGCAGGAAGCACCAACTAAGCAAGGAGGCATTGTTTTTCTCTTTCGTCCATGTCTAAGAGGATGCTGCAAAACAGCCCAGAATTTTCCTGCTTTGTACTCCATACAGAAGAGAAATCACAGATGATGACACACTTAAGCAATAAGCTTCCAGTTGCATGTTGGCCAGGTGTCTGGCACTTTATCAATTAGCTGCAATTAGCAGAGGCTGCTACATAACCATTGCCAGTTTGGGGTTTGTCCAGTCAGTCAGCTTCCTTTTGGCTCATTCCTTCTGAATTGCCATTTTTAGCTTTGATGAATAGCCACTGTGTTTGCCAGTTTCACAAAGAACTGGATCAATGGTTTGGATTTCACACTGTGTGGTGTCATGGTTAGAAAAGGAATGAAATGAACGAAATAATCCTGGTGCTTGGTGCATCAGAAGTATGCTTGTACATGTGAAAGCAAGGTTGGGGCTGGAATCCTTAGTACACATGGAAGTCAGCACCCCTTAACAGAGTGGGCCTTCTTTTCAAGATGTGAACTGTCTTGACAAGGTGAGGCTGCAATAATCTTAAGCCACTGCAAGAAATATCTTTAGTACAAGAGATGTCAATTGTTGGTGGGGGTTTTTTTGGTCATACATTGCCTCATTTGCACATAATTCTCCTAATGTTTTTCCCTTTGTGAAGCCAAATTCTCAGATATGGCATTTCTCATTGCTCAGAAAGACAAAAGCAACCCATTCAGTGCTTCTGCCTGTTAATATCCAATGCAAAAAAATTACAAGAATTACTAAATGGGCACTTGTCAAGAAATGTGTAGAACTCAGTCTTCCAAATGGGCCAATTCTATCCAAGGATGACAAAGAAAACAAAAGTATTGCCTTGTTTTGGGCAAGGAGTACACTTTTTGCACTTTGGTTGCTTCCTGTGTGGTACAAAACCAGGTTGCAATTTATGTTTCTACTTCTAAATAGACTTTCAGTCGATGGCATGGTAAGTGGCCTAGGATCAAGCAATCAAGTTAACACACAGGCCTTTTTTGGTGATGGCTCGAAAACTGCAGCATTCACATTCCCTATTCAGAGAGATCTATTAGACAGAGGCACATGGTCTTTGGTACTAGAAAGAACATACTTTCATCGCAACTGGAGTCCCCTGAAATTCTCATCCTCGACGAGTCTAAAACTCCTTTTAATGCTGCTAAATTTGAAAGCTGATACTGCTGCTTACATTTCAAGTATTTCATTTATTTATTTATTTATAAATTTTTATACCACCCGTCTTCCCAAGGGAACTCCAGGCAGTTAACAGTAACAATAAAAACAAAATATCAGATATACAAAAAACAAAACATTAGGAGTGACAGATTATTATTATTATTATTATTATTTTGCTGAGTAAAGGCTTCCTTCTCCAAGGAAGTGCACATAGCGTCATTGCATTGGACACAAGTTTCCTGCACTCCAAAATCACCTTTAATGACCGACAAATTGCCGTTAGTCATTGGCTGAAAAACCTGGATGCAACAGCGACTTTATTGCTGAGTTGCCCCACCTGACGTCAGAACAGCCATGGTGACATCTCAACATTGGTAAGAGACATGATAGAACTTCTGTGGATCGTGTTGAATGTAGGCTCAAAGTAAGACCAGTCAAGTTAGTCTTGGCAGCTTTAACTTTCCCCCACTTCCATACAGCATAGGTCAGGGATACTCTGGCCACTTGGTTTTCCTCTGGGCTATTTTCCAAATTCCTTCTCCAACAGTTTTTCTCCTAGTGGAGAAAAGATTTCAGACCCAACACTTGAGACCAGGGGATTTCCTTGGAATCTTAAGGAAGCAAGTCCTCGTGACATCACAGAGGCGAAGCAGGTAAGGGTTTGGGAGAGGAAGTGGCACAAACAAAAGAGAAAGCAACGTTTCTCTTCTTCTAAGCACTGCTGGCCTTACGTTTTGACTTGTGATCTGGAGACTGGAGCCAGCGTAATCATTCCCCGAGACTTTGGCTGGCACTCCAAAGCCGGGTCAGTCCAGAGAGAGTGGCCCGTTCAGTTCCTGTTTGAGGCCAAGTGGGATCACACACACAACCGTAGCCAATGCATTTATTAATGGAATCCCTTTGCCCTTTGAAACAAAGCAAAACAAAACAGCCATGAGGTCCACTAGATTGAGAAAGATTTCCCAGTCCTGGCTGAGTCAAATACAGTAGTGGGAGGGCAGGCCGTCCAAAATATACAAGGCTGTGATTTCGGTGAGTGTTCAGGATAATTTCTAAGCACACAAAGGAACCACTTTTTAAAATGCCATATCCATATCAAAAGCCTGGAAAATCTTAAATATCCTTCCGAGCGTCTGTACTGCCAAGACAGTGCCAAATTCCAGGCTGTGGTTTCTTCCCTTTCTAATTCCATGTTTTCATGGGAGATTAATGGGCACTTTTCCTCCACAGTAAATAAATGTGCAAAACCAGCCTGTCCTTTCCCCTCCAGAGTCCAGTCCTTACCATTCCACCATACGAATGAGCCCATTAGTTCAGGAATGAATTCAGCGGTGATTCCACTCTGATGGAGAAGCCCTGCCAGGATATGCCAATTTTCTCCTTCAAACTAAAAGCCCTCCAAATTGGTTTTTTCCCCTTAAGTGGGGGGAATTCTAAAGTGCAAACAGGCTATATAAATCTTAAAAGCTTAAAGGGCTTAACTGCCCTGCCCTTGATTTATACCTAACCTGTGTCAGGAAATGCATGTTGATATTTTATCCCTCCCCGTCATTTGTCACAGTGTGGATCCATCTGCTTATTTCCTTTGAGAGTGGCTTAGGGTGCATATTTAGGTTTTTGCACCTCGCTAATTTATGCCAGCTGACGCTTAAATTACAAGCTATCGAGGAGAGCTGAAGAAGCAAATGTTTACACAGGCTCGGGGAACAAATGTGGAATGTACAGTCTGTAGTCAGATTTCATCTCTTGGTCCTAATCGGAGCTCTTGAGAATGATAGAGAAGAGATAATAAAGCCAAAAAGGAGTAGGAGAAGAACACAACACAACAAAACCCAAATCCTAAATATTTAGGAAGGAAGCACGACTCTTTGCTTCTGCATTTCAGGTTTAGCCTCAAATAGCAGCAGATAAGTTGCTTTCCTTTTGTTCTCCCTGAATCATCATCATCTTGGACCCAGAAGGACATGAAGATGGAGGCAACGCTGAAGCACTGGCAAACACGTGACACGAGAAAGCCAACCCCACGTTAAAACAAGGAGATACAGCTTCCAGATCAGGAAAGAGAAAGGCAGGGGATCTACATAGATTATCAAATAATTTTTAAAGGAACTTCTTGTGGATGAAGCATGAAGAGCCAAGCTCCATATATTGGAACAGTTTCATAGAAGACTTGAGATAACAGGTGATGGGGAAAAAATTACTTTGCCTGCCCCAGGTCTTTTATTAGTTATAATGGTTTTAAATTGTACTGAAATTTAATGTAGACTGATTTTGCTCTTCTTTCCTTTTGTTTGTTTGTAATTGTCCATGTTTATTTATATTTGTAAATTTGTACAGTATATGTAACCCCCCCGAGAGAGCTTGCTGTCAGACAGGTGGTATAAAAATCAAATAAATAAATATATAAATAAATAAAAATAGGTTTTTTTTTATTTTGGAGGGGAGGGTTGTAATCCAAAGAAGCTCACTCTAAAATATATTCATTATCTCTTTAATATAGCTCAATGGCACCACAATCATTTTCACCCTTGTTTCAAAAGAGCTTTTGTAATTTGTGTTCAAACGTCAGAGGTAAACTGTAAAAAACACTTTGATGAAAAGATTTGTTGTTTATTGCCTAAATTTGGGATAATAGTTGAGGAGATTGAGAGTTTAAAAACAGCTAGGGGCAATATGTGCTTTATCTAGGCTCCAGGCCAACAAAAATATACATCTATCTACATCTAGTTCTTCTTTTATATCTACATTTGGCTGAAGAAGGAATGCCACTGAAATATTCTATGTGTTTATGTGGAGTTAAAACTTGTTAATCCAAGATTTTATGCCAAAAAATGTTTCTGTACTTTTCTGAGGCAACGCGTTTAGAGTTGCGGCAATGAAATTTTAATTTTGTGCTCTAATGAACAGAACTTGATCTGTGGTCCATGTTGGGGAAAACTTATGATGGCTCCATAATTGAGAGAAGTAAACGCAGGCATGCACACACACACATACACAATCATAGCCAACTTCCAAGAGATTAAAATGTAGGAAAGATAGCCAATGTGTAACAGGCCACCGGCCACTAAGTTTGGTTATGATGAGGCTATGAGAACTCTGATGCATGTATGTACCCTATTTCCGCCCATGTTTGGGTAACGGCATGTTTATGGTTGGTTGATGGTTAGGAGGAACCTCTCATCATTTCGTCTTAAACTAATATTTAAAACATTATCATAGGTGTGTCTGGAAGTTGAGTCATGGTAACTGGACTTCTTTCTCTTAAGACATTGAAACGTTTCGCTGCTCATCCAAACAGCTTCATCAGTCTGAATACAGCTACTTGCGAGTCCCCCATCTTTATAGTGTGCTTTGACCTCTAGTTGCCCTGGTCTGAAATAGGATCTTAAGATGAACAATAGCCTGAATAGGCTTGTTAGATAGACAACAGTATCTATAGCCTTAAAGTGAACAATGGAGTAAGGTGCTAAAACCTATAAAATATGGGTCGTTAGTTATGGCTTTGGTGGTGAAGGCTTTTTGATTTTCCTGGGTATTGCTGAAAGCACAGCCTGAAAAGTGGCAGACAGACTGTGCCTGAGGCTCCCACCTCTGTTGAGAGAGGGGTTTTCAATGCTCACATGAATGTCTTCCCTGACCCCCCTTTCAAACCACCTATCTTCTCTATCTAATATGTGACTGGAGGGAACAAAGCCCCTGGAAGACCCAAGATCACCCCTGTTCTAACCATTCTGCCATACTACTGCCCAGGGTATATTGCATGACAAACATAAGACCGGCCCTTTGTCCTGCCAACCTTCAGATTTTTTTTTTACCCAATGTCCCTGTTCAAGTCAGGAAGCTGAGTTTCACCACTGGACTCACCCTTGGAGACACTGGGATTTGGGGAGGGAGGAGGGGATGGAGGACGGCCAAAACATTTCAGACACAAAAAGTGCCAAATATGGTGATCTTTCTCTCCTGGCCAGAAGGGCTGTTAATGAATGTGTTGCATGAGCGCACTGACAGATTGGCCACTGGAAGTATGTTGGCCAGCTGAACACGGACTTGGCACCAGAACGCCCATTTGCCCCCATTCCGTATTTCCTCTCGTGTATGATTCTTATTCGGGGGTGATTTTCCAATAAAATCAGCCTCAATTATTCCTAGCACAGGAGCAACCCTGCAGGGAGGATAAGAGGCAATTCAGGCATTGAAAAAAAAAAATGCTGCACGAAGCAAAATTAACCTTGCAGTACTATTATCCTCTGAAACATTTAGCTAGTTTCTCCTCTTCCTTTCAGATTAATTGACCCTAAGTGGAGTGGGGGAGAAGGAGAGGAAATCTACATATATTTTCTAACACTCCATTTATTAAAAAAATACAAATAAATCAAAAGTTGTTTAACATTTGCAAGCAAAAAAAGGGAAAGGTTGAGGCAATGTGATTGCTAGTCATTTAAGGCACATAAAAGCTTGTTGATTCTTTTTTGTTTATGCATATACACATTATTAACTGAGCAAATGGAGGAACAATCCTGCAGTTTCAGAGGTGATGCAACGTGGCTGCAATGAAAGACCCAACTGAGCGATGATGAAAAGCTCATTCTAAATTCAGAGCTTCACTCATCATTCCACTTGGTGCATGCCTGCTCTCTTAACCGTCACACCACGTTGAACCCCATTTGCATCCTTCTCTTCTATCAGAAGGTTGCTTTGCTGTGCTCTCACTAACATCTAGTACAGAGATTCCTACACTTGAGGACCCAGATGTTCTTGGACTGCAATTTTAAGGAGCGCTCATGGAAGAACATTTGAGGTCCCATGTCTGTACGGCACTGATGTAGTAGAACAGGCATGTCCAAACTTCGGCTCTCCTGATGGTTTGGACCACAACTTCCAGAATTCCAAGCCTCTATTGCCAATGACAAGGAACTGTGGGAGTTGTGGTCCAAAACATCTGGAGGGCCAAAGTTTGGCCATGCCTGTAGTAGAACATCATTACAGCATAAAAGGGGAAGTTTATTTAAAATAAATAAATCACCATATATTTCCCTTGACTATCAGGAAAAAATATCTTAACTGTTCGAGCAGTACGACAATAGAATGAATGACCTTGGAGAGCAGTGAACCTCCCAACACTGGAGGCCTTCAAAAGAAAACAGGACAACCATTTGTCAGATCAGCTTTGATTTGGATTCCTACCTTGAACAGGAGGGTTTGATCTGATGGCCTTTTAGGCCTCTTTCAGCTAAGTTATTCTATGATTCTATGACCCCTCCTCCCCTTATACAACTCCAGATGCTTGAGGAAGACATCTAGACTTCTGAGAGACCCTTTGCATCCTGGCCACCAATTTTTTGAACTGTTGCCGTCTGGCAGGAGATATAGGACTCTTAGGTCAAGGACAAATAGACTAAATAACAGTTTTTATCCCAGAGTGGTATCCAAGTTAAATGCGACAGTTTTAGCACCATCCTAATCAGTTTTTAAGTAGTGTTTTAAATTTTGTAAGTGATTTTTAAATATCTTGTATGGTGTTTAATGTGTTTTATGTGTTTGTATGGTTCCTTGTTTAGAGTGTGTAGTGGAACAGCACTCTAATTTCGTTGTGCATATCTTGCATATGCATAATGACAATAAAAACTCTATTCTATTCTATTCTCTATTCTCAACATTTACAAATTTTAAAAATTTCTTCAAATATTTGAAGGAAAGGACTTATAAACATGGGGGAAAGATGAAACTGAAAGTGATTTGAGCCTTTTCTGGTACTTAACCTAATTTGGGGATAAAAACCAGCACCTTGGGTGGCACCTGTAAAATCCAGATACAGCAGGACCACTCAATTTCCATTCCATAAACCTTTAATGGCATTAAAGCAAAGGAAGTACATAAATAAAGACTCAGCAATTACACAGAAGATTATAAAATAAATCTCATCAATGGTCTAACTAAATTTCACAGAGGGTTGCTCTTTTTTTTTTTTTTTTTTGTAATGCAGTTGTTAGAAATTCAGCCACCCGAGCAGTGAGTAGTTCAGGATTGTAGCAGGACCACTCACTTCCATCAGTGCAGTGCCAGGGTCCTCCTTTGCCGGCAGGGCACCATTCAGAAGACAAGCTGAGGCTGCCCTTCTCTGCTTTTTCCATCAGCTAGCTTGACACCGGCTATGCAGAACTTCTCCCCCTCCTGCCACCTCTTTGGGTTGGCCAGCTGCCGAAGGAGGCGGGGAAAGACAGTCCCAGCTCCTGCCTCTGATTGACATGCGGTCAGCCTAGGAGGACCCAGGTGCTGCACCAATGAAGGGGAGTGGGCCTGAAAGGGGAGGGGGAGGTTAAGCGTGGCCCCTGTGGCACCACATTTATTTATTTATATTTATTATTTATTTATTATTTACACTTATATACCGCCCCATTCCCACAAAGGGGACTCTGGGCGGTGCACAACATCAGAATAAAAACAAATAAAATCATTTCAAAGTGCAACTAACCAACTAACCAACCAACCAGTCCAAGAATAATTAGGCGGGACAAAAAAAAAAACAAAAAAAAAACATCGGACTGGGTCCTTACATATCGCCGTAAGCTTCCTGGAAGAGCAAGGTCTTAAGACTCCTCTTAAAAGCTGCCAGCGATGGAGCCCGCCGCAGGTCACTGGGAAGTTTATTCCACATGAATGGAGCCACCACCGAGAAGGCCCGTCCACGAGTACCAGCCTTACGAGCCTCCCTCGGGGTGACCGTCCTCAGTGAAAAGGCCTCCGAAGCGCGGGTGGGTCGAGCCGAAGCTGATTGTCGGGGAAGACGCTCCGCCAAATAAGCCGGGGCCAAGCCATGGAGGGTTTTGTAAGCCAAAACCAACACCTTGAACCTTATTCGGGAGGCAACGGGTAACCAGTGCAAGCGAGCCAGGATGGGGGTGGCGCGGTCATAACGGCGCGCGCCAACCACCAGCCTGGCCGCCGCATTCTGGACCCGCTGCAATCGCCGAACAAGGTTCAAGGGAAGCCCCATGTAGAGAGCGTTGCAATAATCCAGCCTCGACATGACCAGTGCCTGTACCACAGTCCTCAAGGAGCCCTCATCGAGGTACGGGCGAATCTGGGCGATAAGCCTAAGGTGGTAAAAGGCTGACCTGACCACGGCTGACACCTGAGGTTCCAGGGTCAGATCCGGGTCCAGGACAACGCCCAGATTCCTCACTCTTTGCGCCAGCTGGAGGGCGGACCCACCCAGACTGGGAAGAGGGCCACAGTACCCCTCCGACGAGCCCCCGAAGAACATAACCTCGGTCTTGCCTGGGTTGAGCCTGAGCCTGTGGGTCCTGGTCCAGTCCAGCACCGCAGCCAGACAACGATCAAGGGTCCTAACGGCCTCCACTGCACAGGTGGAAAAGGAGAGATAGAGCTGCGTGTCATCAGCGTACTGATGACAGCAGACTCCATAACTCCGGATGATCTCAGCCAGCGGCTTCATATAGATGTTAAAGAGCATTGGGGAGAGTGACGACCCCTGAGGCACCCCACAAGAGAGTGTCCAGGGAGCCGACAACTCACCCCCCAAGCTCACTCGCTGGATGCGGCCCCCAAGGAAGGACCGGAGCCAGGCCAAGGCCTGACCACCGATCCCAACCTCCGAGAGCCGCTCCAGCAAGATACCGTGGTCGACGGTATCGAAGGCCGCTGACAGGTCGAGAGGGACCAGCAGGGTAGAGCAACCCCTGTCAGCCCTCCTCAACAGATCATCGTGCAGCGCGACCAGGGCCGTTTCGGTCCCATGACGCGGCCTGAACCCGGACTGGAAGGGATCCAGGACATGGTTCTCCTCCAGGAACGACTGGAGACGCAGGGCGGCGACTCGCTCAATCACCTTGCCCAAAAAGGGAACATTGGCTATGGGACGATAGTTGGACAAATCGTCCACAGCCAAGCCGGGTCTTTTAATAATGGGCTTCACCACCGTCTCCTTCAGAAGACTAGGAAAAATCCCGTCTCTGAAGGAGGCCGAAGCAATCAGTGAAGCCCATTTCAGCATGCTCCCCCCTGCGGTCTTAATCAGCCAGGAAGGGCAAGGGTCGAACGGAGAAGCCGCAGGCCTGCAATGTCCCAGCGCCCTGGAGGCATCCACCGGTGTAACAGGCCCAAACTCAACAAACCGAGGCGACCGAGGCGGCCCGACACTAGCCACGACAGGGGCCGGATCAGAGCAACCGGCGTCCAGCTCGGAATGGATGGCCTCTATCTTAGATTTAAAATGGGCTGCAAATGACTCACTAGTGAAATCACTAGGAGGAGGCCCCGGCGGAGCGGGATTGGTGAGGTCTCGGACAACACGGAATAATTCCGCTTGACGGTTCGAGGCCTCACCAATTCTCAGGGCAGCAAAAGATCTCCTAGCCGCCCTTATCGCGCGAGAATAGCGACCGTTCAACGCCTTAACCGCAGCCCAATTCTGAGCCGTCCGAGCGTTCCGCCATCTGCTCTCCAGCCGTCTCCGCTCCTGCTTCATCGCCCGTAACTCCTCGGTAAACCAAGGAGACGAACGGGCTCGGCATCGGATCAGGCGCTTGGGGGCGATCCGGTCAACAACCCCAGCCACCTCCTCAAACCACCGTTGGGCTAGGGAGTCAGCCGGATCGTCATCCAAACCGTCTGGAACATCCCCGAGGGCCTCCGAGAACCGCACAGGGTTCAGGAGCCCCCGGGGACGGGCCCAGATGGACGGGCCCGGCTCCCCGCGGGGCGGGGTGGCTACCGCAAGAGAGAAGGTCAGTAGATAATGATCTGACCATGACATGGGCCGGGCCAACAATCTCCCGACCCCCAGATCAAAACCCCGCGAAGTGGAGGCAAAAACCAGGTCCAGGGTGTGTCCACCTAGATGAGTGGGTCCGATGACTAATTGGGACAGGTTCATGGAGGCCATGGACTCCATGAATTCCAGAGCTGCCCCAGACAGCCCAGCCTCGGCGTGCACATTGAAATCCCCCACCACCAATAGGCGGGGGGACCTCAAAAGTGCCGCCGAGATGAACTCGGAGAGCTCCGGCAGGGAAAGTGCAGGGTCGCGGGGAGCACGGTACACAAGCACTACCCCAAACCTGTCCCTTTGACCCACCATAAGGTGGAGACATTCCAAACCCGGACGCACCAACGTCGCGGATCTACTGACATGAAATGAGTCCCTAAAGACCATAGCCACCCCGCCCCCC
>JAHTLZ010002201.1:0-20385 GCA_023846285.1 Phrynocephalus versicolor
ATGTCACTGGGCAACTGGGCAGAACATTTCTGATAAGGAGTAGAAGTTCTGTATGCCACATGTGGGTCAATCAATTACACACACACACACACACACACACACACACACACAGTGCTCAAGGTGGAAATGAAATAATTGTGTTTGGGGCAACTAGTTCAGGCCTGCCCAAACTCCGGCCCTCCAGATGTTTTGGACTGCAACTCCCACAGTCCTTTGCCATTGGCAATCTAAGCTTAGGATTCTGGGAGCTATAGTCCAAAACATCAGGAGGGCCAAAGTTTGGGAAGGCCGAACTAGTTGTACAGTGAGAAAAGCTGCAAAATTCCTTTTTGCAAACCTCTTCAGCTGTCACCTGCTGAGGTGTTTGCAAAAAAAGATGGAAAACCTGAAAAACTGCTGACCTGTAGTATTGTGGGAGAAGGTGGCACAACCCTCTAGGAAAGGCCAAGGGGCCAGACTAAAATCCCTAGAGAGCCAGGGCCAGAGGTACTTATTCTCATGGATTCTGGCCTAAAGGAAGGAGCAAAACAAGACACACAGTGGTATCGACCAGGAATCCGACCCAAAACCTGTTCTTCATATCCAAGTTCAGGTGGCATGATGGCTAAACCTGGAGCAGAAGGAGATGGCTTTTCCCTACTTATAAATATGGCAGCCCACTCCTCTCTGAGGCTGGTTGAGTACTGAGTTTTGAGGTCAGAACCTGTGCTTTGCAGGTGATTGTCTGGACCCACACCTTTTTTTTTCAGGAAGAAAACAACACATCCTAGGGTATTCTCACAGTAATTTGTTTAAACACTGTCTAACTGTCACTTACCCCAAAAACTCTGGGTTGAACACTGAGAAATTTCTGCAATTGAGGTGATGTCTCCATTCTTTTCCTCCAATCCTCTTTAGACCTTCTGCAGATGTGGCACCTGGGGGGGGCAATGGAACAGAGTGAGAGTTAAGGATCTTGTAAAATGACCAGAGTGGCCTTTGGGCTAGATAGTGCAGCATATCAATCAATCAATCAATCAATCAATCAATCAATCAAATGAATAAGTAAGGATGCAGCGGGCCAAAGGGCAAAATTCTATCTGATCCACAAGTCTGAATCCCGCTGTCATTTTACTTAGATTCTCAACCCTGCCTGGTTTTTGACTCCCTCCTGAGTTCTAGGATAGATTCTGCTACTGCATCAATCTTACATGCAAGTTTTGATGGATGCGCAGTGCAATGAAGCTCCTGTCCTGTGCAGAGTGCTGGATCGCTGAGCTAAGGGTCTTCAACCAGAAGAGAAGACATGCTTCCTGGATTCTAGGCAGAACTTCTTCCAGGACAGCAGAAAGAAAATTTGGATTTGTTGATGCTTTTATTGCTTTTTAACCTAAGCTAGAGTAAGGCATGTATGTTAAAGCTTTGGGCTGGCTTAAGAGGTCCCATAGTGTAATCGCATCAAATGTGTAGCACTTGTCTTAAACAATTATATAAAACTTGAAATTTAGTACTTATAATTAGGTCCATGCCAGGCCAGTTCAAGGCTCCCACACTGATCCCAGTTACTTTGGAGTACTTTGTGCCTTACCTGACTCTACTCGTGGCCTAGACACAGATCCATTTGTACATTTCCTTCACTCTGAAATCATTAAAAAACTAACCCAGGGTCAGTCCCCGCCTCTGCACTCATTGTTCACAGCAATTTCACAGTGGGTGATTTCAGGTGACTTTATAGGCCAAGCTGCTATCTAGTCAATGAAGAGTGGTTTTAAAGGTTTTTATTTTTAGTGCTCACCTAAATGGGACAGAGTGATGTGACCAACAATATTGAAGTAGAAACAAAATTTCAAAGTGATTAAATAATTGGGCATTGAGGTTATTGCCGACCCTAACAATGGGCACAAAAGTAGTAGCCTCCACAGGCATCTTTGGACTATAACTCCCATCATCTCTGATCATTAGCTGTGTTGGCTGTGGTTGATGGGACAAATCCAACAACATATGAACAACACAAGGAATTTCGCCATGAGTAGCTGTGAGTAACAAGCTGTGCTTGCCAAACTTTCCTCTTCTACACATCATTTATCAGCACAGCAGCCCAGTCCTCTTTTTCAAGTGCCTCCCTATTCTTATTCATCTCCACCCAGAGGTTGGTCTCAGTCATAGAATCATAGAATCACAGAATCATAGAGTTGGAAGAGACCTCAAGGGCCATCCAGTCCAGCCCCCTGCCATGCAGGAACCCTCATCACAGTGTTTCCGACAGGTGGCCATCCAGCCTCTGCTTAAAAACCTCCAAAGAAGGATACTCCACCACCCTCCGTGGCAGCTTATTCCACTGCTGAACAGCTCTAACCGTCATGAAGTTCTTCCAAATGTTCAAATGGAATATCTTTTCCTATAGTTTGAAACCATTGCCCTGAGTCCTAGTCTCTGAAGCCATGGAAAACAAACCTGTTCCGTCTTCAATACGACACCCTTTCAAATATTTAAACATGGCCCACCCACACATCCAGTCTTACTCTCTCTGTCCCCCACATGTACAGTACCTGTTGCAGATAGAACTATTTGTTGCCTCTGCAACCGATAGTTCTCTAAAACAGAGATAGGCAACTGTACCCTTGCAGACGTTGCAACCTGAAAATCTCATCACTCCTCATCATAAACTAAATCCGGTATAAAGTTAAATTGCCAACACTTTTACTGATTCCGCTGTAGTCCCCTTAACAGAAGCCTGGAATGCAGAAATTGAGTGGATGTTACCCTGAAAAGGGTTGCCACAAATCAGAATTGACTCATCATCATCATCATCATCATCATCATCATCATCATCATCATCATCATCATCATCAAGCCTGCATGTAAAACTTCACAGCACATTTTCTGCCACTTGTATAATTTCTATAACGAGTACACAGGCTGTTAGAGTGATATGTCTAAGCCCACCTATGCAACTACAGTATAACTGAGCTGAATGACACTTCTACTAACTCTACCAACTTCTTTGCACATTGTTCCCAAATGTTCTTTTCCACTATTCGCACTCACCTCTATAACCGTCTCAATTATATGGGAGAGTCTAGGTTTCCACCATAGCTTCACTCAGCTTCTCTGCCTTTTCTGTTTCAAAAAAAAATGTAATCTTTTCTGGCTTCCCTCCCCCTTCCAAACTATCCAGATCTTTTAAGCAACCCTGGGGCCAGACCCCTTGTACACCGGAGGAAATGTCCCAATCTTACCAAGAGCACAATGTTTGTTCTGCATCCTGCATCTTTCAACATTGCCCTGTAGTGATTGTGTGTCAATTCATGAGCAGCCATGTAGCCTAGAGGTGAGCAAACACCTCTGGATGTTGTTGGGTTACACCTCCCATTAGCCCCAGCTAGTGTTAGGGGTGAGGAACACCACAGGATGTGGTGATGGCATCTGGCCTGGGTGCCTTCAAAAGGGGATTGGATAAATTCCTGGAGGAAAAGTCCATCACAGGTTACAAACCATGATGGAGATGTGTAATCTCCGGGCTTAAAACCAAAGACCAGATGCAGGGGAGTGGTATCAGGAGACAGATATCTAGTCTTGTGCGCTCCCAGATGCATCTGATGGGGCCACTGTGAGATACAGGAAGCTGGACTAGATGGGCCGTTGGCCTGATCCAGCAAGGATCTTCTTATGCTTTTATGTTCTTCACACTGGGAGTTGAATGCCTACCAACAAGCTTATTCTGGCAACCCTCAGCTCCAAGAACATAACTCTGAAAAAAACATCATGATCAAGGTAGTTCAAAATACTCCACATTACAACTGGAGTAGCTTATTAAAATACTGTATACAGTGTCTAAAGATGTAATGATTCACCTCTGTTACTCTCTCACTGTGATGAAAACAGCTAAATTCTGAAGAGACAGAGAAGACTGGTGGTGGGAATGAAGTGGCAGATGTGGTCCTACTTCAACCATCATGGGAACCTTAGCTCCACAACACTACTACTTGTGCAGTTAACCTATTAGCATTACTAGGTAGGCCAGGATGCCTACCTAGAATGACGTAGACGACACCACATGGAATATGACTGAGTGTCTCTCATATTGTACCAGGTACGTTTGTAAATAATATATGCTGAATTAGATTAAACTTGGAATGAACAACTCTAGCATGGACATATTACAAGACTCCAGGCTACTTGCTATTCACTCTGTGAAACAGGAGTGCTCTGCTTATATACTGCCCCCCATAGTGCTTCAAGCACTCTCTGGGCAGTTTACAATTTATTTATGCAGGCTAAACATTGCCCACCCCCACCCCCCCACCGCAGCGAGCTGGGTACTCATTTTACCAACCTTGGAATGATAGAAGGCAGAGTCAACCATGAGCCGGCTATCTGGGATTGAACCCCAGGTTGTGACCACAGTTTTAGCTGCAGTATAAGAATAACAGACCTTGAATCACTATATCAAGGAAGGTAATGCTTTTGAACCCATTTTACAATCTTGGATGTAGTACAGAAGTATTGACACATTGTGTACAATAGGAGGACATTAAGATTTCTAAGGGGAAAAGCCAAGTCCACTTGAGCAAGAATGGGCAGAAGGGAACACTGAAGCAATACAAACTAGATGCCTTTGTTGGTTAAGGCAGGAAGGAGTTACTACAGAGTCAAGAGGTAGTTGCATCTTGGTTATATCCCACACAAGACTCTTCTTAAATCTTTCACAGATAATCAAAGTCTTCCCTGGGAACATATGGGAGAGTTTAGTCCATATGTAGACTTAGCAGTCTTTTTCATCTACTGGGGGATCTACAAGTCTTTAACTCTTCTACAGGTGCCACCACTGTCACTTGTTCTTTCAGCTCCCTCCCACCTGATCCATATATTTTAGATGATAATTCCTGTCATTTCAAGCCATTGCTGTTGGGTATCAAGTTGGAAATGGATACCCTAAACCAGTGGTGGTGAACCTTCGGCACTCCAGATATTTTGGAGCACTAGTCTCAGAATTTCGAGCCTAGATTGCCAATGACAAAGGACTGTGGGAGTTGTGGTCCAAAGCATCTGGCATGCCGGAGGTTCACCACCATTGCTCTAAAGCAATAGTTCCCAATCTTGGCTCCCCAGATGTTCTTGGACTAAAACTCGTAGAAATTTTGGCCAGCACAACTAGCAGTGAAGGCTTCTGGGAGTTTTGGTCAAAGAATATCTGGGGACACACGGTTGGGAACCATTGCTGTACACCATATAGCGGATGAGAGGCAGTCCTCCAGATGTTATTGGCCTGCTATTCACACAGTCATAGGCACCATAGCAAATGGTGAGGAACACTAGAATGTGTCATCCAGCAAATGTGTCTGTAGGGCTACACATTGGCCTCTGTTCTAGACAGGGAGAAGAGAAATCTGCTTTCTTATCACTCTAAATACATCTGCTTTTGCCCAACTTGTATATCTCTATAACTAAACCACATGTCATAATACAATTAGAGATGGGCATGAATATATGGAGATACTAGTTCTCCTCTATTGAGCACTGGTTAGGTTTGATCTAGAGTAGTGTCCAGTTCTAGACACCATTCTTGTTCAGAGGAAGGCAACAAGGATTATCAGGGATCTGGAAACCAAGCTGTATGGAAGAATGGGACATGTTTAGCCTTGAGAAGGGGTGACTACGGGGAGATAGTACAGTACTTTTGAAATGCTTGGAAGGCTGTCAGACAGAGGACGGACAGGATCTTTTCTCAATTATCCCACATTGATGGACATGTAACAATGGGCTTAAGTTACAGGAACCCTGATTTCGGCTGAATAACAGGGGGGGAAACTTAGCCTTTACAGCAGTATGGCATTGGAACCGATTACCTTGGGAGGTGGTGAGCACTGGAGGCATTAAAGAGAAAACTGGAAAACCCATCCGTGATATCTGCTTTGAATTGTCTTCCTGCATTGGGTGGGGAGTTGGTCTCGTTGGCCTTATAGGCAGGCCCCTCCCAACTCAATCATTCTATGATTCCATGAACCACTGGTTCGGTGGTTTGTGCTGGTTCATTAATTGAACTCCTTGGGAGCACCCAGGGGCAGTGGGACAGGGAAGCAAGGATGATGCCTCAAGTGGGCACCCACCAGAGGGGGCGGGGCTTGGAAACATTAAATACCGAATTCAATCGGTAGACAAAGTGGCACAAACCACCAGTTTTGTGCCCCAATCTAAATATAATAAATCCCAACCCTCCTTGCAAGGATTCAAATCCCTAGGTAGTGCTTGCATCCCTCGATGCAAGAGCAGGATAATAAACTGTAGCCACACTGTGCACTTTGCAGTGCCAATCTTTTATTTGTTAACAACGTATTGCAATTTAGACACACGTAGGTTGCCCGCTTGCTGCAGTAACCAGCCCATCAGATTTCTTGGAGGCAGCGCTGCTGCATTCCCCAGAGACACCAGTCCCAGGGGTCCCAACAGCAGCAGCAGCAGCAGGTGCCATGGCAACAGCACCCGCCTCCCCAAGAGCTGGGCGGAGCGGCTGCTCCATTTGATATCCTCTATGGGAGCGTTTGGTAGAACAGTAGCAGCCCAGGATGGACACCAGTGCAATGGCAGAACAGGCGACTATGATGACTAGGGTGGCCGTGGAGAAGGGGAGATGAAGCCCTGGGTGGAAGAGGAGAAAGACACAGAATCAGCCAAGGGAGAACTTGGGCAGCAGACTAGTATTTTTGCTGGAAAGCACAAGGCATCACAAAACTCTTTATCCGAAAACAATATACAGATGAAAAATTACAGTTTACTGGGCACCAGAGTTTCAGACATCCTTTAGCTCAATCCCAAAATAAATACATAGTTGTAAGTAAAGGAAGTGTACTTTGCAGATGGTCAGAGGTACTCTTGCTTCAAGCACCACCACTAACTTCTGGATCACAAACAGGACAGAAGCCAAAATAAAATAAACTTAGGGGTTCTTGTAAGAAAGGAACAGAGTAACTATTGCATATTACCCAAAAGACAATGCCTATATAAATTCCCTGCAAATTCTGTGTTACCAACTCAGTTGCTATCTGTACAATGGAAAAACATGTAGAATGTTCCACCTACATGTTGGTCTGCTAAACCTGAGTTGCCCTGGAACATCCTTCTAGGATTTATCGATATTAATTTGTATATTTCATGCATATGATGACCCACATTGCAGCGATTTCACTTATTACAGCCATCACTCACCCAACCTAATCATGTATACAATCACCAGCCAAATGACAGGCATTCTAGTAGGGGGGTAGCCCACCCACCCTTTGTTTTAATGGCTTGGTGCCAGGGGTTCATGAAGCTTGGTTCATGCTGCAACAAATGCATTTCTTTTCAAGAAAGTGACAAAAAAGAGACACTTCTCTTTAAGAAATATTGGTATAAAAACAAATGAATTAATTGTTTTGGGTTTCTCTGCTGGAACTTTTCTTTTAAAAAGTGCTTCTGAGTGCTAATTGCAGACTTCTGACTGGGAAGCTCTTGCCTGGGCAAGAACTTCAGTAAAAAGCACCATAGGGCCCAACACCACAAGGTGATCTAATGAAGCCCAAATGGCTCACACAGAAATTGCTGCTGCGTCCAAAGCAAACCTTCCAGGTTGAATTTGCTGATGTCGTGAAGCGGCTTCGTAAGCAAGCCTCTCCAGGGTAACAACACAATAATCACTTGCTCAGGGTAGTGATTCCCCTACCACTTCCTCTGTCTGTCTGTCTGTTGTGTCATTACAGTCGTAACTGACACTTTATGACCCCATGTCCATGGAGTTTTCTTGGCAGGAATACTGGAGTGGTTTGCCAGTTCCTACTCCAGGTGCCTAGAAGCACCTGGTATTCCCTGGTCTTGTCCTATCCAAGTACTAACCAGGGCCGACCCTGCTTAGCTTCCGAAATCAGGTGAGATCGGATGTGCTTAGGGCATCTAGGCAGCTCACTTCCTCGGTAGGGGAAGTGAAAACAATTTTGTTTTTCACTAGGTAATGGGCTATTGCCAATATGTTTGCCTCAGTTCTAAAAGAACAAAATTTCAAAATATTTTATTTGCCTTTTCTCAAAGGGAAGGTTGAGAAACTGCCTGCAAGCAAAGCCACTGTTGTGGATTTGATTGAGGAGGGCTCCTCAACTGGCCTTTCAAGACAAACAATGTTGGCTTTGCCTGCAGACAGTTTCTCAACTGGCCCTTTGAGAAAAGGCAAATAAAATATTATTTCATTTTTTGCTTTTAGAACTGATACACAGTATTTTAGAAAAATGTAGTTGATGCAGTGCATCACATCATGACATTCACAATTGGAAGAGGGAGGCTGTCTTTGGTTCGTTTCCAGCAATTACACATGCTGGAAACAGAGCAAAACAGAACGAGCCTACCAGAAAGATAAAATCAAATCAAATAAACAAATACATATTTAAGAGCGATCAGCCCACTCCTGCAGTGGACCAAACAGCAAGTTAAATACCTATGTAGTCAGATTCTAAAAGCTCGAATACACAGCTACCTTTAAATCTACTTGTTTTAAGAATAGGAATGTGCACATCGGAAAGGTCTTCGTAGTACGTGTGCCAAATTTCAAGTGTCAAGGTTTCATGGCCTCGGAGTTATGCTCTGATAGATAAGCATTCTCTCTGTCATTATTTCAGAACATTATTTGAAGTCAGATCGGGTAGGGTTTGAATGCTAGAAGCTTGCTTATACGTGGGTTGGATTTTTAACAGTTCTCACCAGATGGGTCTTCCTGCAGGCCTCCTCCCCTCATGATAATATTCACCACCTGGTTAGGGTGTATCCCAGCAGCCTGCAGTGTCTTAGCTCTGGCAGAACTGGTCACAAGAGGCATGAACTCAATGGGCCTGGAGGCATTTCCCTCAGAGGTATTCCCTGGCTCCCCTTTCAGCTCAATGGGACCAAGCTTGATGTCTGTCTCTCCAAACGGACCTGCAAAAGAAAGAAAAAAGGCAGCACAAATTCAAACAGGGCTGGCTCAAGACCTATGCTGTTTTCCAGGGGCAAAGCACATATGGATAATCCTCACCCCACAACTCTATATGTGAACCCCCAAAAGAAGGATTAATTCAACATGGGTAAAAAAGGCAATATCCTGCATTCAGAGAGGTTCACCTCCCCTCTGCTGATTTGTAGGGAGCCGATCCCAGTATAGTAGGACGCCTATATCCACTGCTTCATTAACCACAGATTCAGTTATCCATGGTTGGCAGAGGGGAAAACTTAAATAATTCAGCAGCCACAAAGCAAGCTACTGTCACAAAACAGCAGCAAAAGAGGAGCCAGGTTTGTAACCACTTATAACCTTGTGGGATTGCATTGACACTATGTTTTCGATGTTAGTTTCCATCACTCATAACTTTACATGGAACTTTACTCTCCTTTAACTGCTCGTGTTCTCTTGTAGCTTTAATGTACTGTTGTCTATTAAGGCTCTAAGATGTCCCTCAATTCCCTGTTCTCAGTACTTGAACATGCCTTAATTATACTGGACTGCATATTATCCCTCATTACTGTAAGCCACCTTGGGTCCTTTTCCAAGGAGAAAGGTGGGGCAAAAATACTCTTAAATAGATAAATAGATAAATAAATAAATTCCTTAGAGTAGACTTTAGGAAGCTCACCTTTCTGCTGTAGCCGCTGCCCTCTCTTTCTCCTGCTGCTGCCACAGCCACTAAGAGAAGCACAGCAGGTGCAGTCGGCTCCTTCATGGGACTTCCACATGACAGTGGCACGGTCAAAGGAACATGCTTTGTTGCGACGGTCTGCAGAGCCCACGGCTACAGCTTTCAAGTGACATACGAGGTAGATCTAAGAGATCCAAATGAATCCTCTATTAGCTTTGCAATTCATAACTGAAAGGCTAGGGAAAGACCGGAGCCCTTGATCCTTGTATGGCATACAAAGGCACACCCACCAAGACACCAGCAAAATGCAAGGAACACGATGAGAATCAAAATAACTGAAGTATGTGCAGTCACGGGCAGGTTATCCAAGGCTATAGTGAAATGGAAGGGGATAGCTTAGAAAACTTACTTTTCTGACCTACAACTCCCAGAATTCTCTCGTGAGCATAACTATTAGCAATACTGGCTGTGGGATTCTGGGCGTTACAGCAGTTCAGAAAAATAATGCTTCAAATTCTGGTTGGGGAGTGGGATATGGTCCACTTTAACAGGTTCCAGAGGGCAGGCAGCTCAAAAGGAGGTGGTTTTTATCAACACCTCAGATTCTAGGCAACGAGGGAATTGAAGGGAGAAATAACCACTCAAGTTAAACACAGAATGCTAAAGGCAAGATATGCCGGATAAAGAAAGCTGCATGCTGTGAGCCACATACATCTTTCACCACTTGAGGGAGCACCATTATGTGCTTTGACCTGTAATAATGACCTGTAATATATTATTATTATCTTATTACCATAGGCTTACCTGTCCCCAAGAGTAATCATTTATGACAGCGCGCTAGTGTGCCATTAGCCCCATTGACATATTAGTTCAATTCCCAAGTATTTTTCACCCCCTCCTCTACCTGGTTGTTGGAATCCCCAATGAAGGTGAAGGTGTCCAGCTGGAAGCGGAGGACTCCATCTTCTTGTGGAGCAAGAAAACGGGAACCGCTATGCTGCCCATCCACAAGACATCTGCAGGATGGATGGAGGCAGACATGAAAAGCCTGTTTTCCAGCCCATGTTATCCTCATCTCAAAAGAGCTTGGAAACAAAGCTACCTCTTTTTATCTTTGGAGCACAATTCCCAGAATTTCCCAATGCTATTTTCCTAAAATGGTCCAAATTTTCCTAATTCTACTTACCTCACATCTAAGTTGAGCTCAGTCTACAGAACAGGAGAGTGGACCAATTCCCACCAAAACTATCTTGTTTCCTGGACCTCTTTTTTAGAGAATTATGCAGCATTAGGCCCCCCTCTCTTCAGATTTAAACCTTTTATTTTCATTGTCATGTAAAATGGATTTTCCATGTAAAATAAGTAACAAGAAGTAACAGGAAGGGGTAGTTTGGTTTAGAGCGTGTTAGGAAAGCAAGAGACCATGACGGTAGGATTTGAATCACTTGCTTGACTATCACTGCCTTTCCATAACATCCCTCTGAAGCTGCTTTCCTTCTTGCAGGATGAATTTCCATGTGGGAAGAAAACAGTCCAAAGAAAGTGGGGGTGGTTACCCTCCAAATCTGCATGTGTTATAGTGGCCACATGAAAATGAGAATACAAGTCTTATAGCTTTAACAGTTGGGAGGAGGAGGGAAATTCAGCAGATGTAATTTTTTTTCTTCAGAGAGAGAGAGAGGGAAAGAGGGAAACAAATCAGACCAAGGCAATTTGATGTGGAAATGAGAAGATTCAATTATTAACAAGCTGCGAACAATGCTATTCTCCCCCCACCAGCTAAACCCTATGTGGTTGGCTGAAGAAATTAACATGGGTAAACCTGACATTCTCGGTGTGATTTCACAGCAGATCCATTTGTATTTTACCTGCTGTGTAATGACATACTTAATAGTAGAGGCGCCATAAGGTGGTTGCTTTTCCTCTTGCAGCTATAGCTTGTTACGTAAAGCTACATAGGCTAACTGGAAATTGAGTCATGGCAACTGGACTTCTTTTCTTGTTAGACTGAAACATCTTGCTACTCATCCAAGTAGCTTCATCAGTTTACCTGGATGAGTATCAAAAATGTTTCAATCTAACTTGAAGTCCAGTTGCCATGACTCAGCTTCTGGATAACCTCGCCTGGATGACAGACTCTTCACAGACCTACATGTGTTGAGACTTATATTTGGCACTTCTAGTGGTTTTGGCAGAAGAAGCACGCACCACAAGCAAATGACACACTTTCAAAATACGTTTCATTCTCCATTCAAAATGCTGTGACCCTCTCCTCCTTGTGTAGGCCACTTCAGTGTGTATTGAAGCATGTGCATGCTACCATGACCCTCCATTTGACCCAGTGGTCAAAGCTTTGGGCAGGAGGCCCATATTTTATTTCATTTCTTTTTGGAAATGTGATGGGCACTCTCTGAGCCCACTACTATTCAGTTCAACATACTCAAAACTTCCAGACTGGTTAGCTGCCATTTATTCTCAGGAAAATAGCTTCAAAGAATTTGCAGTCACTCACGCTCCCACTGTAATGACCTCACCTTTCTAGTTCAACAGAACTGTTTTTCAGGTCCCAACCTCAACTTTCACAGCAAGGCTACATTTCAGTGTCCCGTCCCCCCCAATACACACATGCTGCATTTGCCCAACTACTCGTGTCTCACCCATGATTCGTGATGACCTCATATTTCACAGATGACTCAGCGCTTGGGCGGGCCACGCATTCGTCCACATAAACCTTCAGAGGTACGTGGCTACCCTTTCTTACTGAGGCTTGGATATTGATAAGGTCTCCAAGATAATAAACAGGATCAAACACAGGTTGTGACCAGGAACCTAAGAGACAGAATAGCAAATGAGCTCCTTCATACGCAGTTGTATTGGCTTCTCTACAATAAAGACATTTTTACCAAGTGGTTTTTGGGGGTGGAAGGCAGGCTCTGTCAACATGTTCTCAGAGAACTGCTGAATAAGCAAGAACATTTTTTACTGGTGGTTCCAATAATTTCTCCATTGGCTTGGGCTCTCCTTTTGCCCTGGAGCTACTGAATTACTCCAAGGTTGGGGGTAGGTTTCACATTGACGAGGATTTGCTACTCCCACACTGCTCACTTGCTCAGAGGCAAAGAGGTTACCAGGTAGCAACAGCAAGGAGCAGGAGCAGCAAACCCTTCTTCAAGGTTGTCTGGGTGGGGGGATCTGCTCTACAGCATGGATCTTGTCTAGTAACCCAAGCCAAACCCAGGACCCCAGTTTCTGATGGCCTTCCTGTTTCATGCCAAAGATAGAATGAAAATTATGAGTTTGAGAACTAGTTCATCAGGGTAGGGATCGCCTCAGATCTGATTTAAGAATCATCTGTGGTGCTGATGAAGTTTTATCTGCATGCACACTCATCAGGGATTCACATTATCGCCTTTTTAAAAACGTTAGCAGCCAAGTGTGGTATAGAGAATGGAATATCAGACAAGGGTTCAGGAGACCTGGTTTCAAATTCCCAACTTCCCATGAAGAACCATAGGGATAGCAGCAGTGGCAAACCACACCTTGAACATCTGACATATTTCAAAAGCCCTCTAGAAGAGAGCAATGACACAAAAGTCAACTGTTGATTTTCACAGTTACTTTGATAACTTTAACCCATTGGCCATAAAGGCACCCTCCAAATGTTGTCAAAAATAATGATGTCTCACTACTGGATATAAAAGTTGGATTAATGGTAGTTCCAGTTAAACAACACCTGGAAGGACCACCACTGTTGGTATATTTAGTGCTGAAAAGAGTTGGAGAGCAACATTTTTGGCTCTTCTAGCATGCATGCATTAATTTTGTTTGAGCAAGCCTTCAACAAACAGCTTTTTTGAAAACACTAGCACCAATTGTTAGCAGTTTAGGTAGAAGAAGCACACACCACAAGCAAACAACACTCTTTCAAAATATTTTTCATTCTCCATTTCAGCCATGATTGCCTGTCTTATCTAGCCAGTTTAATCTGGATGGGAAACTCCCAGGTCTCTTTCATTTTATAAACTTACTGAAAATGAAGAGAGACTGCATGCTTCTAACAGGATAGTACACTTACTGTCATAGACTTCAAGAGCAAAGTCTAAGCGTTGTCTGCTCATCACAGTGGAAGCAAAAGGGACCCAGGTGGGCTGAAGTCCAAGTGAGGAGATATTCCAGGACCTAGAATAAAGACCACATGTGATCTCTTACTTCTTTTGACAAGACATTCTTCTGCATTATGCAATTATTTAAGGCCACTACAATGAATTCTACCTCAATTACTCTGATTACTCTAAATGGTTTAGGACCTAGATCTCTGAAGGACCGCCTCCTTCCATATGAACCTACCCGGCAATTAAGATCTAGCCAGGGAACCCTCCTGAGAGAGCCATCCCTGAAGGAGGTGAAAGGGATGGCTTGTAGGTCTAGGGCCTGCTCAGCAGCTGCCCCCAGGTTATGGAATGCCCTCCCAAGTGACATCCGCCTGGCACCAACACTGATGACATTTCGGCGTCAGGTAAAAACCTTCATGTTTCTGAAGTTTTTTAACTGACATAACATAGATTGTGGGTCCTGGTGGCAATTTTAGTGTTTTGTGTTTAAATGTTTTTATTGTTTTAATTGTCCATTGCCTTTTTAACATTTTAACTGTTTTAACTGTTCATTTTAATTGTAAGCCGCCCAGAGACCTTTGGGTAAATAAATAAATAAATAAATTCTACCTCAATTACTCAATTACCAATAGTGCCACCTGGATTTTTAGACTAAATCAGGTCTGAACTTTCATAAGGGACAAGAATGACAAAACCAAGGCTATTGTTCTTTAATCATATTGCAAGAATAGGCTTACTGTAGAAGATAATACTGTTAGAAAAAGTTTAAAGCAGCAAGAAGGGCAGAAGAACCAGTTTGAGATGTATTGAGCCAATCAAGGAAGCCATGGCTTTAAATTTTCTCTACTTGAACAAGGCTGTAGATTACAGGACTCCGGGGAGATTAGTCATTCAGAAGGTCAGCATAAGTCAGTAATGACTTGATGACGTAAAAACAACAAACAAGGTATGTGACCAAAAAGGTCATCTGTTTTGTGGGCCTTCTTGGAGAACTCTGCGCCAGGATTCCTAAAACAGCTACAGTACATTCATCACTCTTGCAGGATGATGCTCCTGTTGGACCCTGGAGTTACATTTCTTTAAAAACAGATGTTTTTCTGTATTCCACAAATAAATATATCTATTAACAAGCTGGTCATTGTAGAATCTTTGTGTACTGCTATTCCCTATATACTGTAGATATCATAAATAATAACTAAACTGAGCAAACTCTTCTTAGCTGCTATGCAAATGCAGTTTTTTTTCTGCTTCGAATTGGTGGTGCAGGGTGCCTGTTTCTGCTACCAGCATCTGCCCCAGGAATATAAGCCTCCCCTTCTGTTCCTTCCACTAGGCCAGCTAACTTGCAGGGTTTCTGGTTTTGACAGTGAAAGAGGCTGTATACAACACTTACCTAGGGTAGAAGCAGTCTATAGAGTGAGAGAAGCGACTGGCTCGGATCACTCCATTTGCAGCTAAGGGTATGTAGTGGAGAATGTTTCTGTAATGGATGCTGCCAGGAAGAATCTAAGAATCAGGGGGAAAGTTGAAACTATTTTTATTTAATTATTGAGCTTTTATACCACCCATCTAGCTAAGAAGCTACTCTGGACAGTGTCCAGACAGAATAATTCAACAAGAACAAATGAATTATTACAAACACAAATATAAAACAACAACATTGTAATACGAAAACTACTACTCCTTCAACTAAAATAGACAAACAATCAAATTACACATTACAGAAACCAAGACAGAGGCTGTATTAATGCAAGAAGGTAAATGCAGATCAAGAGTGTGTGTGTGTGTGGGGGGGAGGTAGGCTTATTTGGCCAGATTTTTAATTGGTGTTTAAAATCTCCTAGTGAGGGGCCCAGGCTGATGTCTGGGGGCACCCACTTCCACAAACTGAGGGCCACCACCAAGAAGGCTCGGTTCCTCATAGGAGTTTTCTGAGCCTATTTTGGGGTTTGACAAGCTCAGGCACCCTGCCTGGGAAGAACAAGTCACATGGTCAGTGCTCTGTGGGAGGAGCCATTCTGCCAACTATTTTAATCTTTTAAAGGTTATTATTACCTAAACATACACACACACACACACGGTTTGGAAGAACATTGGCTAGAATCCTACTGGCATGTACAGTATGTTAAGTCACAGCATGCAAGCCACAAGACTGAATAACCATCAATGAATGAGATGCCAGTCATGTTCCTGGTTGTGTGGCCACCATGCACACATCAATCATCAGCAGGATTCTAACCTTTGTACTCTAAGATAATTTACAGTATATTGGTTTGTAGCCTTTTAAAACACAAAGCTACCAATTGAGTAAATTTGCTTCAGCAGAGTTGAGGATGGATGGGTACACACAGTGGTACCTCGACTTACGAATTTAATCTGTTCCGAATGCATGCTCTTAAGTCGAACTACTCTTAAGTTGGGGTACCTATCTAAAAAATTGAAAAAATGAGTTAAAAATTTAAAAAATATTTGCAAGTCGAGCAGACCATATCTAAAATTTGTAAGGCGGCAGTTAAAATGCCAACAATTTTCTGCTCTTAAGTTGAGCTGCTCTTAAGTCAGGGTACCACTGTATATTTATATATGAATATTCTTCAATATTTGGGAGAATGGAGTTAGGGCATATCTGACAATACTTTAAATCACTTAATGTGATCTAACTATCTAGTCCACCCATCCCCATATTCAAGAGAACTATCTCAGAATGTGGAAGATACAATTTATTCCTGCCTTAAAGACATTGAGTTAGGAGTTAACTTCTTAATGACTCCATTGTTGTAGTTCAGCTTCCCCAGTTGATACATGTGAGCTACACATTCCTGAGTGCACAGGTTGGCTCTTAACTACTAACCACAATGCTTGTGTGTAAGGAACATTGGCCATTGATTGTCATCCTCAGGAGAACTGGCCATTCCAATCAGACTTTAGTGTGATTGATTTGAATAAATCAAATCATTCATCAGAGAGCCCACCAGTGCCCTTCCCTTACTTCTCTGGTAGCCCCGCATGCAAAGAGAGGGTATTCCAGCAGCAGTAGATTTGTGTGGACAGTGGTCACACCGCAACCAGATCCTAGGGTCAATTCCTCAACGCCAACCACCACGCCAGGCCCAAAAAGATCCATCGGCACGGTGATCACGAGATGTGAGGTGCCACATGACACAGAGACTGCAGACAACACAATAACGTGTTAGATAGCAACAATATGTGAACAAATTTATTGCAACATAACTCTCTAAAGTCAACTTCATGTAATGAATCACAGGATCAGAACCAACATGCTACAATGAAGAGACTGACCGCAGCCAAGCCTCTGTTGGTCCAGAGCAATGGTCCATTCAGCACCCTGAAGCTGGTAGCAGTTCCTCACAAAAGAGATACTAGCATTTGCATCTACAAAGCACCCAAAACCCATGACTTTAATTTCCAGTTTGGGATAAATCTATAAGCAACACATTATTTCTTATAATAAACATGTCCTGGTTGTTCTGAACTCTTGAGGGAAACCTTCAGTTCGTTATCCTAGATTCTATTTTAGTAACTCTCAAACTTGGTGCTCCAGAACGCCTGACCATTAGCTACACTCAGTAACATTTCTAAAAATTGTAGTCCAACAACATTTGGGGCTCCGAGTTTGAGAATTACTGCTTGGTCCCTTATTGTAATTAAGCCAAAGTCACATCTTTCTCTGGTGACTAATTTTCTTCATCCGTCTCCCTGTGTTTCTTTTAGGCTGTGAGCCCCTTGAGACACGAGCCAGTGAATCTATCAGTTCTTTATGAGGTGCCTTCCATATAGATGTATTTATTTATGATTTTTCATATTAATAATCTGTTTTTCTCCATTGGGCTCAAGATACACATGATGCACATGGCTCTTTTCATTTTATTCTCATAACCACCATTTAAGGCTAAGACAATGAGGAAGGAAAAATTAAGTGAGGCAGATGTAATTTCTGCACCAGCTGCACAATTAACAATCAAGTACATAAATGTATGTTCATAAGGAACTGGGTAAGTGGGAGGCCTTCACAAGTCCAGATAAGGAAATCACAAAAACTAGTTGAATAAGAATACGTAATGGAAATAAAAACTGACTGCACATTTCCCCCTATAAATCAAGGGACTGGGCTTTGGAAATAACTTAGGTGTTGCTCTTTTGCTCTTATCTATACCATGACTGTAACAGATAAACAAGCTAATCTAAAATATCACCTGGAGAGTTCTTCCACAAGAGAACAACTAACCCAAAATGAACCAATGAGTTTCGTGGCCCATTGAAGATCAGAAACTACATCATCCATCTCCTAAGCCAGGACCCCTATCACTGCACCACTGTAGGTATGTCTAATATGAATACAAGATGGGGGGAAACCCAGGTCCTGAAAACTTACAGCTCTTGCACCTACTTATAGCAAGGATTTTAAAGTCAGAAACAATCTGAATGTTAACTAGCCATGAGAACAACAAAAATTGAAATGTCCATTTCTGGAATAAATCCTGATAGATTATTATAACTCACTTCCTCATTGCTGCTCAGCTCCTGAAGGGTTTTTTTGTTTTTGTTTTGCTTCTTTCTATAGCTAATTAATGAGGTAATTCCATTCAAAGTACTACAGAAGGGAACAGGGCTTACTTGTTTATGAACATGTTTTGGACAGCAGCTTTATGAAGCAATAATTGGAAAACACTTAAATGCTACCACCAGTCCATACTATTAGGACCAGAGGGGAGCAGATTTATTGTTGGATTTTGATTTTGTTTGGGTATTTACTTTTTAAAAAAAAAAACCCTCAGAAATCTGCCATCTTCTAAGTAGGGCTTCCTAGAAAGTCACAAAATAGTGACTGATTGTCCAGAAGTTTTCCCCAAATGTTGATGTTCTGGCTGAATTCAGTGATGCCACTGAAAAAAAATGTAACTGTACTGTAATTTTTAATTTATTTATTTTGGTTGACCAGTTTGACTAACTACAATTTAAAATGCTAGATCTAACATTTAACACAGGGATTCTGAAACAGGAGAATAATTTTTTGCTACATTTGATACAGAACATAAACTGTTGGACATCACATATCCTACAACAGTTAGGTATACTACATTGCTCACCAACAGCAATTAACAACAAAAAAAAAACCCTACCATATTTCTTCATTTCTGCCCCAGAGCCCATTTTTTTGCTAGAGCCATAGACCAATATAGTAACTGCTGGCATTTATGTTATCAAAGACATTCACCATTATTGCTTGTCTCAATAACTCTCCATGTAACTAGAAAGTTGTTTTTGAATAGCATTAGCTTTCATCAACCAGTTGACCTTCAGGTGTGTTGGAGTATATACCCTCTCTGTAGTCATCATCAGCTGGGGAATAAGTCATCCCAAACACCTGGAGGTTGTGCTGTGGTGGAAAAGATCATGGAAGCAGTTGTTCAACATGCATAGGATATACTTACTGGTCCAGTTTATTTATGCTTGTCTAATTTATTTGAACCTTCGTATCCCCATAGGATTTCCTATTACATCCAACTGTCTTGGCCTGTCTGGATTTTTTTGTTCTATTTTCCATTTTGCCTAAGAGGCAGCCTGAAAAGAAGTACTACACAACTCCAACTCTTATTCACCCCTTTTGACAGTTTGGCCTATGAGGAAAAAATAACTTTGCTAGAGCTTTTCATGTTTCCTAATGGAAAAATGCAGCTCCATACAGCTTTTTAGAGGTTATAAAAAGAACATGATTGTCTACCTCCACTACACGCTTACACCACTTGGTAAGATAACCTTGTGCCCTAACTAGTTTCTTGAGAAGAGATTTCTGCTTTCCCAGAACCAGGAAGTATTGAATAATAAAAGTCAACACATTTAAACCAGCTCTCTGTGTGGTGAGCAATGAACAAACAAAAACATACTACAGTACTCATTCTGAAGGTCACCTTAACTCTTCACACCAGAACATTTCTAACATTTCTACTGCTTCTCTCCCACTCTACATTTACCTGAAGTGTTTTGAGCAGAAACAGCAATGCCAACAAGTAATAAAGCCCATAGCTTTAGATGCCTCTTCATCACTTGCAGCCGCTCTTTGGGATTCAATTCAGTGGGTACCAAATGCTTCCCCTACTCACTGCCTTCCTTTATAGGCCCCATAGCACCCAGGTGCCTCTGGGCCTACAATGACAAAACATCATTCAAGGCTCCATCTTCTTCCCTCACATGGAGTAGTCATGTTCTGCTATTTAGCTAAACCCCCGTTGCTTAGTGTGGTGAATTGCACTAGAGTCAGCCAGTCAAGTAATGGAATTTGAAGGAGTGGATTCACTAAATCCCCACTGATTCAATGGCCTTTTCTTAGTGTAATGTGCTCCACTAAAGTAACAGGATTTGGGCCACTGTTTATTGTAGGAAGACTGCATTATAAGTCATCCATGAAGGTAGGTCAGAGTATTTTCCTTTACAGTATTTTTTTAATTCATATAATACTGGGGTTGCTTCAATATCAGGCTTTTAAGAACCAAACAGTGGTTTACCCATGATTTGGATTCCTGTATTGAACTTTAAAGGCCTTCAATAGGCCCCTTCCTCTATGTTTCAAAGATTGAGGATTTTATATTGAACAGCTGTAAATAACTTGACTACATTGGTAAAATTTCTGACATTGCCCT
>JAHTLZ010002202.1:8302-18407 GCA_023846285.1 Phrynocephalus versicolor
TAATAATAATAATAATAATAATAATAATAATAATAATAATAATAATATTCCTAAGATCTGGCTAATCCTTTGGTCTGATCAAGAAGGGCTTTTGTCTTCTTATGATCCCCTTGCCTTCTCTTCCTCCTCCTCCTCCTCCTCCTCCTCTTCCTCCCTGTCCTTCTGCCCTCCTTCTGCTCCCTTTCCTACTGGATGCAGGATGACATCATGGTTATACTGACATTGATTGAATTCAGGAGTTCTAAACAATGATATCATGTTGCATCCAAACCAGGCTTCCAGGCTCTACACCCAATCTGTTTCCCCGCTTCCTATACTCCTTTGTCCATTTATTTCACATTCAACTATCAGCTGCATAACAATCTACATGTTTTGTTTCACGTTATGTGACCAAAGCATTCTAGATGGCTATATTTCACATACCTCCTTATTTGAGGATCTTTATTCATTGCCATTCTTACTGAAAAGTCAGCCATGCTATTAAAGTGCCCTGCTTTATATGGAATTTAGCTTTGAATGTATCCCCCCAAAGGCCTTTGAACACTGTGGAGTAGAGACTAGAAAAGTTATTTTGGGGGTATCCTTTAACCAGAGATCCACACCAGCAAGGGTAGTGGAGTTTTGGAAATTTGGATGTTGTAATAGAAAAAATTTCAGAGAGGGTAGCCTTGTTAGTCTTTTCAAGAATTTCAGGCAAAATTCAAAGAAAAACAAAAAAAACCATGTTTGTGTCTTTTGTTTTGTTTTGTTTTGTATTTCTTTGAATTTTGCCTGAAATAATAGAAAAAAGTAACTTTTCCACTTTAATACCAAATGTTCTTTGCAAAATGGTCAAAATGGTATGAACTACATAACTTTAATGCTGACAAGGAAAATGTTGACATACTGTAGTTAGAGATTTTGTATATCTTGGTTCACTCATCAATCTCCCAGTTCCCTAAGCTCTTGCCCTCTGAAGATGCCAGCCACAGAGTCTGGTGAAACATCAGGAAGAAAAACTTCCAGAACACGGCCAAACAGCCCAAAAAACTCACAACAACTATCGGATCCCGGCTGTGAAAGCCTTCGAGAATACAAGCTTCCATTTGCTTTGCTCTTTGCTAACAACAACCCAATAGAGTCAATGTTTCTTTCAGTTTCTGAAGGATTAATGGCAAAACCAATTAAACGACAGAAGAAAGACAGCCAAGCTGAGAAAAGCTACCCCCTCTGGCACTTCTCCCCTTCTTTTGGGGGGAGATCTCAGCTGCTAATTCACTTTCCAACTAAGACATTTCCTTTCCCAGGCTGGAGGGTGTTTCATTGGTATCAATGAGCTTGATCTAAACTAAACAGGCTTACAATAAACCAGACAGCTTCGGCCTTTTTGATATCATTAGCCTTTAACCTCCCGGGGACTTCTTCAGAAGGGGAGACCCAATTTATTGCCAGATGTTGAAAAAAGCATTTGCCATCAAGTGACAACTCATGGCCAAGGGGTGTCAGCTTTCGAAACACACTTCAAGCCCTGACAGAAGCACTCAGCAGCACAACGGTGTGCCCTTGCTGAGCTCTGGTAGGCAAACCAAGGACAATGCATTTTTCAAAAGGTCATTTCTTTACATCTGACTCTTGCATTTCCTTGTAAACATGAGGATTCACTGAAGTTAAGAGGTTGCATATTTGGTTTACTTTGTGGAAGAAATTCAGAAGCGGTCTATGGCCTGAGCCGTATGTAGTGTACAATGCAGAGGTACTACCAACCTTTGGCGTGAAATGCTGAACACTACTCTCTACTGCCTTTCTCTTATTGGTGCTGCTATTATTACCAGTTTCACACATAATTAATTACACTGCACATTATTAATGAGTTACATAGTCATTGCCAATAGGTCAGCAAAATGTAGGAACTCTCTACTTTAACACGGCAACCTTCTCCAAAACTTCTACAGTACAGTAACCCCCCCATCTATCACGGGGGTTAGGGACCCAACCAACCTGCAATCATGGAAAATCCGTGATATGTGGATGCAGGTTAGGTCGGGCCTGGGGGGCGCGCACACAATGTTTAAAATATCTTTAAGCAATGAAGCCAGCTTGGCTCTGTTGCTTAAAGTCATTTTAAACATCGCTCGCCACTTCCCCATGCCCTGGGGGTGGGGAAAAGCAGCGTGCAATGTTTAAATGACTTTAAGCAATGGAGCCAAGCATTTTAAACATCATGCACCGCTCCTCCTTCTCCCCCTCCCTCAAGCTCTTTCGGGGTATCACTCTACTGCAGTCCTGTGATATGGAATGCTACTGCACTTCCTTCAGCAACAGCTTTTTGTTTTGAATCGCCTTTTGTCCTCTCCCAGTCACGTGGGCGCTGAAGTGATTCAGCATTCTGCACTTGAGCAGTTTTCAAGGAATCGGTTTCCCATCCGCACTCTGCAGAACTGCTTTTTGTTCCAATTTTCCCAGACATTTTCCCATCATCTGCTTCAATTTTGGGAATTAATGCTGTTGTTCTTCCATTCAAATTAATGTTGTTAGTTTTCCAGTTCTCCCTTTATATTACTTACAACGTGGTGCATTGATTTTGATAGCCTAATTCAGTTGTTTACCTGCATTACAGAAGCACCGGAGAAGATGGCGGTTGCGAAGAAATTGCAGCAGGATTTCTTTATTCTTTTTTCCTACGGCAGGATAAGACAGAAAGGAGGGTGGGAACCGGGATAAAGCGATGCATTGTGTCTGCAGTTGGAGCCAAACCGGTTTAAAAAACACCACCCCTGGTGGCCGTTGCAAGAAAAAGTGACACAGTAGCCAAAAAGGGGGGTGGCCAAGGGGTCTCTGCGTAAAAAGCGATTGGAAGTGCAGTAAGTGAATTTTAAGGTGATTTGACTTTAAAGAAAAGGGGATTCAAAACCTAAGTATGGTAGAGTTAATAGCGGGATCACAGTATATGAACCGGGAAAGGGCGGGGGACCACTGTACTTTCCTTTAGTGGCCAAATCTGTTACTGCAGCTTGGGAATATTCATTAAAATGTAAGAGATAAATCAAAGAATATATGCATGTCCTTTGCCATGTAGGATTGGCCAAACAACAACAACAACAACACAGTTAGATGTGTTCACTTCTCCCTGTGAATATTATTCCATTCTCCTTGGGAAATGTCAATAGAAATGGCCCTTCTACAGGTTTTCAAGCCATTTTGGCAATGGTCAGGATTAGAAATGTGTGTCTAAATGCAGAAAAAGCACATTGCTCTGAAATAAATCATGACGTAACCACCCTCATGAAACAGAGATGGGCATGAATCCAGTTTGTAGGCTCATCTTAGTTTGAAAAGATTGGTTCAATCAGCCACCTCTCTGTCCCACCCTTTTGTCCAAGTGGGAGATCAGCCAAGAGGATGGGGCAGAGAAACCTGAGATGCTGCTGGGGCTGGAAGATCAGTTGAGGAAGTTGAGGAAGCAAGCACCATGGGTCCAGTGAGTGTGTGATTGAGCCAGAGGATCCAGGGAAGCAAGCAAACTAGAACAAATCTACAAATTGGGTTCATTCCCATCTCTGCTAAATGCCCAACTATCATCAGTATTGATTGTTCATACTGTATGTGGGCTATAACTCAGACATCCCAGATCCAATCTTCACCAAACCTGAACTGATGCTTGGGTTGACTGTCCTCCCCACCACCTCCAAGATTGATGAAGATTGGACGTGGGATGTCTGAGTTATGCCCTCCATACACTCGAAGGATTTTTCTTCAGGAAAGTGCTCTTTCACCAGCCAATCTTCATTGAATTTAGAAGGAGGGAGAGAGGAGAGCAGTTGAAAAATCCCAATGAATTTGGTATGTCTAACTCATGCAGAGGCCATGCTACCCCTTCCAGAGGTCTTGAATTGCACAAACCACAGAATGGTTCATTTGATCAGAAAATGGCTTGTGAATAGCGATGAGCCACGAACCAACACAAACTGCTATTTTCCTAGTTCAAGCCCATCTCTACATATACAGTATTTCCCCATGTATAAGATTATATTTTTATCTAAAATTGTTGGACTAAAAATGGAGGATCGTCTTATGCACGGAAGTAATCCAAAGAGAGAACGACGTGGTTGCAAAACTGTAATTTTGGGTTGGAAAAGTAGGGATAGTCATACATATTTATAGATGGAAAAATACAGTAACACATGTGGCTAGTCCTAAATCATTGTACAAGGGACAACGGCTCTCTCATAAAAGCAAGGCCATCTCAAGCGCCATTGTGGGTAGAAGTGCAACACATCAATAATTTTATATATTTAATATTTAGATGCCCCTAGTCATTCAGGTAAACTGGGGCAGTGCTTGTGCAAGGAGGACTGCAAATTTGGGGAGGTGGAGGAAGCAAGCATACTGGGTTTGATGAGTGACTGACTGAGCCATAGGATGCAGGGTAGGGGAGCAGCAACACCTGTTGCCTTTACAAACAGGGACATTATTCCCCATGCAAAAGCTGGAAAACAAGTCCCTTATGGTATCAGGAGAAAGGCCACTTAAACATTTGGGAAACTCAGGAAGTTGCATAGGAAATGGATTTGGCTCCAGAAGGTCTTCCCCACTTCTGCTGTAGTTCAACAGGGCTGGAGGGTGCCACGTTCAGCCAGGTTGGTCCCTTACTTAATGCAAATGGTTCATCAGGTTGCCATGTCTGGTTGCCATATCACGTTTCCCAGGCCTGTCCGGAAATAATAGGGCACGGAATTCAGATCTTTCTCTTCAAGGTGTTCAGATAGGAGGGCGTCACATGCACGTTGGCACCTGTTGTAGATCAAGCAGCCTACAACAGGAAGTCTGTCAAACATTTAAATAGTTATTGTTTCTCTTCTTGGCCATTTCAGCTGGGAAGTGGACCTAAGCGGATCTGAAAAAGAAATACTACTGCGGCGGGGGTGGGGGGAAATAATAGATGCCTTTGCATGTATGATTAAAATTATTCCTTTTATGAAAAGAACTGTTTTACTTTCCTTCCTTTGCAGAGGGATATAATTATTCTTGTGCTTGCCACGAGAGAAAGCCAGCCATTCCAGACTTAATTAGGTCTGACACCTCATTAAACAAGAGACAGTCTTGTAGAAGATAATGAATCAGTTACCATGGGTTAGGCAAGACATACCCACTCCACCCCCACCACAAAAAAAATAGTCAGGTATTGTCTGCCACCCACATTAATTGTCCAGAACAGATTAACTGATCTTGGAACAAAAAATTATTGTCCCACCCGCGCTTAATTTCCCTGCCATCACAGTGAGGGAAGGAGAAACCTGAGAAGCGAAAGGAAGGCGAGAGCGGTGGGAAGGAAAACGGTCCCTTCAGCACGCAATATGTTGTGTCTCTCTAATGAATCCCCTTTGAAAACCACACTTAGTAATAAATGAGGACATAATATAATGCAGATGGATCAACAGGAGCCTCTAGACGCTTCCACGTATCTAACCTATGAAGGTTTGAGTTAGTGTCTGGCTGAATGTTGGGAATCGCAATGTTAGGTAAATCATGAGTAGAGATGGGCACGACTCGGGAAAATGACGTTTTCGAGTTGTCGTGTGTCGGAGGCAGCCCGTGTCGGCTCGTTTCCGTTTTTCGTGAAAATTCGCAAAAATTAGTCGGTTCGTTTTTTTGTTTTTTCGTTATCGTTATACTGGTTTTGGGGGGGGTAGCGGGCTCCTGGAGGCACCTCTGTGGGTGGGTGCCTCCTCTGGCCCACCATAAAGGGAAAGTGGGCTCCTGCAGGCACCCACTAGGAAGGGACAGCAGCAGCAGGCTCCAAGAGACCCCTCAACATGGGGGTCTCCCCTCCTCACCTGCTGTTGCTGCAAAATGGCATGCATAACCATATGGATATGCATACCATTTGCAGGCAGTGAGACAAGCACCTGGTCCTCTGGTACGAACCATCAGTGTGTCGCACCAGCCATGTCCCACAAAGAAGGGAATCGTACTTGCGTGTGTAGTGCAATGCAAGTAGATCTGGCTATGGGCTAAGGTGGGTTTAGTGCAAGGGCTAGGGTTAGGCTAATGACGGGTAAGGTTACGGTGGGCTATTGGGTTGCACCTCTGGGTGCCTCTCTGACCCACTAAGAAGACAGTCTGTGACGTATGGGTAAGGAGTCAAGGATTAGGGTTAGGGGGTTTGGGGGCTAGGGCAGGTTTTAGGGGGCTTTTTGGCACATCCCAGAAGTCTCAGTGGCCAAGTGGCCATGCGATTGGTGGGATGGCTCCAAAAATTTGCATGGTCGTCCGCTCCCACATGGTTGGCCAGGCCACTGGGCCAGCCCATCATTGCACACTCCGCAGGTGTAAATAAAATAAAATAAAATAAAATCAATGGAGGACAGAGGAGGAGAGGAGAGACATTTTGTTGCAAGAAAAAACCCACTGCTACTATGAAAAATCTGGCAGTTTATAAATTTCCGCCTGTTTCTGTTGTGCTTGTGTGTTTTTGGACCACGATTTCAAAAACAATATTGCGTTCGCCGCCCCATTTTGGATCCCCCGCCCGCACCGCATGGCATGGCAACTCGAGTCCGGCTGCCCAGGATGGGGGGGAGGCGGGACCACCCCTCCAGAAACAATCCCTCCGGTAGGTGCCCTGCGCCCTTAGTCAAGCAGGCATTTTTCTGCCTGCTTTTTGGCCCGGGAATGGTGGGGGGGGGAGACCCGGGAGAGTTTTAAAAAGTTTTTTCCTGTGCCGCCCGTGCCGCTTGCTTGCGCTTTGGCGGCCGGCGGCGAGACTGGGCTTTTTGCGGTGGGCGAGTCCCACCAGACCAGAGCATCCCAGGACGGAGGGGGGGAGGCCGGGACCCCCCCTCCAGACCAGAAACCCCCCCTCCGGTAGGTGCCCTGCGCCCTTAGTCAAGCAGGCATTTTTCTGCCTGCTTTTTGGCCCGGGAATGGGTGGGGGGGAGACCCGGGAGAGTTTTTAAAAAAGTTTTTTCCTGTGCCGCCCGTGCTGCTTGCTTGTGCTTTGGCGGCCGGCGGCGAGACTGGGCTTTTTGCGGCGGGCGAGTCCCACCACCAGAGCATCCCAGGACGGAGGGGGGGAGGCCGGGCAGGGACCTCCAGAAACCACCCCTCTCGTAGGTGCCCTGAGGCACGGCAGGCATATTTCCGCCTGCTTTTTGGCCGGGAACCGGGTTTTTTAACTTTTAAAAACTTTTTTTCTGTGCTGCTTGGCATTGCGCGCGATCGCGCGATGCAAGTAACGACCACGAAAAATCAGACCAAATTGTTCGTTCGTCGGTTCGAGCTCGAAGTCTGGCGGAGTAATTCCCGTTTCCGTTTCCGTAGAGTAACGGAAACGAGTAACGGAAACGGAAACGGAAATACCGCTAAGTCGTGCCCATCTCTAATCATGAGCTTAGGTAAATCAAGTACTCCAGGCTCAAAACTAGGGTACTTCAAGGGCCAGATGCAGGGAAGTGGTATCAGGAGACAGTTATCTAGTCTCATGTGCTCCCAGACGCATCTGGTGGGGCCACTGTGAGATACAGGAAGCTGGCCTTTGGCCTGATCCAGCATGGCTCTTATTATGTTGTTATGTTCTATGTTCTTATGTTCTTATGGCTGCTCCCTGTAAGGCACATCTGTGAACAAGGTTGACACTGGTGCTTTCCGTTTCTTTATTTGTTTGCAATTTGCTCACCTGATCCCTGAGGATTGAATATTTATTTATTTATTTATTTGGAAATGCAATTCCCCATTACTCTTCATTCTGGGAGTTCTGCCTGCAGGTCCCAGGCCTTGCAGGTACCTAAGTTATGCACACCCAGAAGGAACTGACAACACAAATTGGACAAATGGGTTCCAGCCCTGAGTCAAGTTCCAACTCCCCACCAAGAACCGCAAGTTGAGTGCGAGTCAAGTCACCGGTGTGTTGCAAGTAATGAGCAGAAGAGGGTGTCTTCTAGATCATCTTGACTGCTGCTATTGGTGCTGTTAACATTCAGGCTACCCTTTGCTATGCAAAGCTCTGCATCCTTTCTCATGCTGGCAACACATGCACAATGTTGTGCAGCAATACTGGACCATTTCTTGGGATACTGAATCATGGATGCAGCAGCACAACATCCCTTGTTCATAAAGCAGAGTTTTTAAAAAAAAAAAAAGAAGTGACACTTCTGGCTTTTCAAAATGGAAGTTTAAGTATACAAATGCTACATGACACTACACAAAAATCTCAACAAGTGCTCAAGGATTCCAGAAGATGAGAACATGATGTATACTATGGTTGCTGGGAGATGACCAGAAGCAAGAACAGCTGGGATATGGCTGCAGTCCCTCTGTGCCAAAATATTTTGATGGGCTGGTGCGGTAAACATGTGAGTAGGTGTAACACATACAGTGGAGAAGCATACATACCTTTTAATCTCTTGGGTGAACTCAAGTTGCCTGCTCTGCAGAACGCAGACTAGGAAAGCTACATTCTTATTTCCAAACTCTTTCTTTGAGTTAATCAACCTGAGAAAGAATATCTATGTTGGATCAAAAGCGCTCTTGGACATGTTGGGTGCATGCTTTCCAAAGGTTTTCCCTTCGCCTATTGAAATAATAAAAAAAGGAGCACAGTGTGCTTTGCAAGGTCAAAATCAATCTCTACTTTGGGAAGGAAAAGTAGCGATGAAAGACAGGGACATAAAATTATCTCATTTGAAAGGTACCACAGACAGCCAGAAAGGCAGAAAATTGGGTGCTGAATCGAGTCATGCTTGAACTCTAATTAATTCAAAAATGAGTCAGCCAAGGCTGTCCTGCTATGTACTTAGAATGAAATTTCAGAACTGACCAGAAAAGACAATATTGCTGGGAAAAGCAGGGGGCAATAGGAAAAAAGGGAGACATAACATGATACAGGAAGCCAATAAAGGAGGCCACAGCTGTTACTTTATAAGACCCGAGCAGAACTTACTGGAAAAGACAATGGGTGAGAGGGGGACAGAAAAAGATAATAACCTAACATAAGATGTTGACTTGCAAGATCTGATCAGAGCTGTTAATGCTATGACATTTTGGAGGTTATTAATTCATATTGGCAACACACTTCATAAGTGACTTGATGGCACATAATATATTGGGAGTTCTTTTTTTCTCAATTGCCAGAACACTACATAGCAATAAGATGGGTGGAATGGTTGAAAGTGTGACAGGATATAGGCACCAAAGCTCTGCTAACATGGAGTTAAGACCAGCTCTTGCCACAAAGCAAGCAAGCAAACAAACAGCATAATTAATTAATTAATTAATTAGAGATGGACATGAAACAAATTAAAAATTTATTCATTATAGTTATACAATAACTATTTAAATGTTTGACAAATGTGGGGGAAACCGCAGGCTCCCCCCCCCCCACCAAAGCCATCATCAATCAGCATGATCGGGTGGGAGATAAAAATAATAACAATAATAATAAAAAAAACCACACCGACCCAGCCTACGGGCCAGGTGGTCGGCGCGATAAATGAAAATTTTTCTTTGCAATAAGTGAAAATAAAAATTTGCCTGTGCAATAAGTGAAAATAAAAAATTAAAAATTAAAAAAGGCACCAACCCAGCCTGCGAGCCAGCTAGTTGGCGCAATAAGTGGGAAAAAAAGGAAAAAAAATAATGTACCGACCCTGCTTGCGGGCCAGCTGGTCGGTGAAAAAGAAAATATAAGGGGAAAAGGGAAAAAAATGCCCTGATCTGGCCCATGGGCCAGCTGGTCAGCATGATAAGTGAAAATGAAAATTTAAAAAATTAAAAAATGGGCTGACCTGGTCTGTGGGCCAGCTGGTCCGCGAAAGGAAAAAATAAATAAATGGGGAGGGGAAGAGCTGACCCAGTTCACGAGCCAGCTGGTAGTTGCGTTAAGTGAAAATAAAAAATAAAAAATGCACTGACCTGGCCCATGGGCCAGCTGGTCCATGCAACTTAGAAAACAAACAAACAAAAACAAAAAAACCAAAAAAAATTCATTTTTTTTTTAAAAAAAATTATTTTAAATGACCCTAAAACAATTTTTAAAAAAGGAAACAAAATGCCATTTTGGCGTTTCATGCCCATATCTATAAATAAATAAATAAATAAATAAATAAATAAATAAATAAATAAATAAATA
>JAHTLZ010002203.1:0-16871 GCA_023846285.1 Phrynocephalus versicolor
GACATCTGGAAACTAGCCCTGGTCAACAGACGAGCCTCTGTCACAAAGACTGACACCAGGTCCAAAAGAACACAAGATGCCACCACCTTCCATTCACACCAAACACAAACCCAGACCCTTCCCACAGATGAAACGAAACCACCATCCAATAACAAAACCACGACTGCACCATCTACTGCTGCACCCCACTCCAGTCACCACATGGAGCACACTTACACACGCCAAAAAAACATTGGGAGACCACAGACACGTAGCCAGACCAAAATGAATTCACAAGACACAGGACCCCACTCCACCAAAGCCCAGGATGCTGCCAGAACGCCCATCACCAAGGTCGTTAAGAAACAAAAGGCTGATAGACACACATCCAGCACCTCACCCACACAGGATGTCTCTAAACAGCCATCTAACCCACCAGCAGTTAATCCCTTAACGATCGCCTCAGCCACACAGCAGATCACAAAAGAACAAACGAACCTACAATCAGCAACAGAGCAAGCAAACCACACCCCCCAGCAGTATTTATAGAAGGACTTCAACTGAGATCACGCTTTGCTTCAAGAAGAAAGAAGCCAGAACACCAGCCTGAAGATGACGAGTGAGACCTCGTCGAAACGTCGCCAAAACAACCAGATTTCTACACGGGAAGAAACCCGAATCCACCCTAACATGCATATATATATATATATATATATAAACATTCACAGTATATACCTCACAGATTTTCCCAAAACCTACATGAACCTCATTCATCCATCATTTTGATGTAAGGAGTACCACTGTGCCTGAGATATGCCAACATAATTAGATATTTGAATTTTGAGATAGAAGAGTGTGAACTCCACCTCATTTTGAGGTCTACCCTTTCCAAGGGCCGCATAGACAGAAACTGTCGATCAAAGTGGATCCTTCAACTGGGGCGTGGGTGCGTTTCCCAAGGGCTTCATAGTGAGGAAAGAATGGTGTCCTGTTTGAAAAGAAGCTCCCCATGCTACTGCTGCGGCTGAATCGCTTTCACATCCACGTGCCATCATTCTTACCAGGTTTTCAACAGATCTGGCCTTCTAGCAAAAGATATTATGGCTTTTTTTTAAAAAAAAAAGCACAGTACATACAATCACACTTCTTTTAAATCAACAGTGACAGCAATATGCAGGGTTATAGCACAGAAACAACTTTACAGCAAACATTACTTTCTTTTCTCTCCATAAAGGTTGCTAGTGTCTTATGTAGTTATAGAATTTCCTTGCTTTCCCTGTTTAGAATGATTCACGTCGAGAATCAACAGCCATCAAACTTCTTTTTTAAAAAAATGAAATAGAAATAATAAAAAAGAAATAGCGGAGGGTGGAGGAGACCAGCTGCTTTTGCACACTTCGGCTGTGCATGCTTTTCTTTTTCACACGCCTCCACATTAGATACAGTAGCCGTGCATGGAGCAAATCTGAAAATCTTGCTCTGTGTGCTGTACTCATTAGTGTACCAAATCTTAGTGTAAAGTCTGGATCCAGGTCAAAGCCAGGATGAATGATGCTTCCTACTAGAGATGGGCACAAAACAAATTTTTAATTCGTTTCATTATTGTTATTCATTTCGTTACCGAACAAAATGAAAAACGAACTGACCCATCAAAGAAAATTGAAACAAAACGGAAATTTCTGCTTCGTTCGTTTCATTTTTTGTTTTCCCATAGCAATGTATTGAAGCAATGCATTCCTATGGGGAAGGTTTCCCTTGCAATTGGTGTGGGGAAACCGCAGGCTTTTTCCCGCCAGAAGCCAGCGCCGCCAATCAGCTGTAGCGCTGGTTTTGGCGGGGAAAGGATTTTTAAAAGCCCGCCCTTTCCTCCACCATTTTCTGAGGGCTCCTGCCTAGCTGTCAATTGGTGGACCCCTTTAAACCTGGCCCAGTTGGTACCAGGGGCTCTCCCTGGTACCGACTGGGCCAGATTAAAAGCGGTCCAGCAACTGACAGCCCAGCAGGAGCCTTCAGAAAACGGTTCGGGAGAGAAGTTGCAGCGATCCTGCTGCCCTCCTGAACCATTTTCTGAGAGCTCTTGCTAAGCAGTCAATCGCTGGACCCTTTTAAAGCTGGTCCAGTCAGTACCAGGGAGCCTTCAGAAAATATGTTGGGAAGGAAGTTGCAGCGATCACGCTGCCCTTTGCACCCATTTTCTGAGGGCTCCTGCTGAGCTGCCAATCTCTGGACCCCTTTAAACCTGGTCCACTCAGTACCAGGGTGTCCCCCTGGTACCGACTGGGCTGGGTTTAAAACAGTCCAGTGACTGACAGCCCGGCAGGAGTACTCGGAAAATGCTAGGGAGGGCTGTTCCAGGGATTGAGCTGCCCTCCATAGCATTTTCAGAGAGCTCCTGCTGAGCTGTCATCAGCTGGGTCCCTTTTAAAATGGCCCAGTCGCCACCAGGGCTTCTCCCCAGTGCCAACTGGGACATTTTTAAAGGGGTCCAGCCGATGACAGCTCAGCAGGAGCTCTCTGAAAATGGCCCCACCGCCAGCACGGAGCTCCTTTCTAGTGAACCCAGAGGCTAGATCAGCGTGCCATTGGGACAAAACACAAGACCTCTCTCTGAATCTCTCAGCCAGGATGGCCACTGGCCAGCTGTTATGGAGATTCAGGGACCAAAACAATTAGAAAAAGGTAGCATTTGCAACCTCTAGGGTTAACTGAACACGGGAGATAAATGGATAAGAAGAGCATAATGAGTAGGGATGGGCATTTTGTTTCAGAACCAGTAGGTTACAAAACAAACCACACGAGCCCAGGTGTGCTCCTGATCATTGACATCCAGGGATTATTGACAAGGCTAGAGGTGAGGAAGATGGTGGAATCAACCCGGTGATAGGAAAACTCAGGGGGAGTATGTTGGAACCAGCCAAGAATGTATACAGGCTCCAGAAGCAGGAGGGAGTGGGATCTAGATAAATGAGGGTAAAATTAAAAAAAAATTAAAGAAGTAATACAGAGAGAGAAAGGACCGCAGCCTTTCAGTGAGCAGTCATGTTGACCTCCATTTTTTTAGGATATAGATTGATGTCCAAATTTCTCCAGTTTTCAGGCTCTGAGTGCAAATCCTTTTGTTGCCAATGTGGCAACACAGAGATACAAAAGGGAAGATCCAGCGAGCCTGGTTTATGGAATGATGAAGGGATAAAAACCATAATGGTGAGACACTGCCAAAAAAACAAAATGCAGCTCAATGAAGATGGAACATGTCCAGAAGACAATGAATGTGGATTGACAACTGAGGGAAGAAGGACTTAAGTATACTAGAAGGGGGGGGGATAGAGATCCTGAAGAAGGAACACTCCTGACTGTGACATTTTGTTGCAGGTGACACTACTTCACACAGCTCATCCCCACCATTTCCCCTTTTAAGCCAAATTCCCACAGCTCAGCTTTTCCCGCCCAATTCCCACACTCCTGTCCCTGGTGCTGAGTGATATCCTTGCTATCTGACACCAAGCCCTAAATGTGGAAGCATAATTCTTTGTTGAATTAGCTTCCCTTTTGCCTAACTAACCCGATTTGCGAAGCCATGGCAAACACATGGCCATTTTTACGGCTATCGCTGAGTTCCCCGTTTTGTAGAGGTTGTTTTCACCCACAAGACACTTCGAAGTGATTTTCTGACAGCTCCCAAAGCTATTAAAATACAAAAATGAACCAGGGACTAAATCAATGACAAGCATTTTGGTATCTCTCTCTCTCTCTCTCCTGCATAGTAAAAAGGCCAAGGGCAGTTTTAATATTCGCTCATCTGTCAAGATGTGCCCATCTAATCAGGTGTGACTGAGCAACCATGAAATTTCAGAGTGCCATCAAGCCATCTTTAGGCGGCAAGACTCCCTCCCCCACTTTGCCTGGTGTGTTGTGTGCGAGGGAGCCCAGTCACTTCTCCACCTCTTTGATAAGCTCCCTGTTGACCCCAGCAAAGTGGAATATGATGCAGGGAAGATTCAGTAATTTGTGTCATTGCTGCTACAGAGTCATTTTGACAGTCACTTAAAAAATCAGGGTAGAAATGCACATTTTAAGTGACAAGGGTGTGTGCGTGCTCTTTTTTTTTTTTAACAGGAGTGTAAAGTTACTGAGGACTAAATAATTGCTCTCAGAGGTTCGCGGGATACGAACGGCATCATTTAAATCTCAGTTGGCATAAGGAAGCCAGACCGCGAAGGATCAACTCTTACCTCAGAAAGGAACGCCTCCTCCCACCCTCAGTTCCCTCAGGATCAGCCAAGGCTTTTTCCACCACTGGTACAGGCCTGACCAAAACAAAAAAACCCTTCAAAGCCATTTTGTGACACAAATAGTAGCTGGGCGGGATCAGCTTTCACAAGGACTGTGGTATTACGGGGAATAAAATAAGCTTTTAAAATAAGCTTGTCTTGCTCAGTCCAAAAAAGTTCCTCCTGCTCCATCCAAATTCGAATCCCCCTCCTTCGTGGTTGGTATTTAACCCTTTCAGTGCTGAACGTGTCACTTGAAAGCAGCTTCCTAGGCCTGGAATGTCCTCGCAGTAGCAAAAGGGTTCAAAGGTAAAAATGCAAGGCCCTGTGTGTTTATTGTGACAGGGTTTGGCCCAGAATGTGGAATTCAGAGCAATAGGGTCACACTTATGCCACTATCAGAGTTTAAGATACAGTATTTCACTTTTACACTGTCAGGAATGTACTTCTTCAGAACAACCTTTCTGTAATATATTTGTAGCTTATTCGTTGTTTGGATATTGGTCACTGACTGTAATAAAGCTTATCTACCCCCCAGCCCCCTTAGCTAGTGTTGAAGGCTTCTGGGAGTTTCAGAACAAGAACACCTGAGGACCCAAGGTTGGGAACCCCTCTTCTAACCCTAAGTGAAAACAAGCAATAGCTTTCAGACATTGTTTCTGGGGATGTCGGTGAAGCATTACTAAAGAAGTACAGCAGGAACATTAGTTCTCTCTGGATATTTTGGGTCAGTGCTCCCACAGCCCTTTACCAATAGCTGACTGAATCTTATGGACATGTACTCCAACAGTGGGTGCCTAACTGCCTGCCTCAACACATAGGCAACCCATGCTCAGGACAGAAGGCATCTCTTCTGAAGTGTTGAGGTTGGCCCTACCCCAACATTATTATCATCGGGTTGACGGCATTATAAGTCAACATGGTTTTAAGGCTGGCTCAGGTGAATCACCTCCCTTCCTTAGCTTCCTTCAGTATACTCAGAAAAACACTTGACATATTGATCTGAAACTTAGAACTACAGGGGAGGGAGGTCCAATGGTGGGCCATGCTTGTTTTGAAATAGGCAAGGCACAAATTGCCATTATTTATAGAAATTTAAGGAATAACAATCATCCTTTGTTTTCATAACCTTTGACATGAAAAGAAACATCCTTCCCTCATGGCAGCAATAGTAGGATATATAAGAAGATTTTTTTAAAAAACATCATTTGTTAAACATATCCTCACTCATTGCAGAGTCTATCACCTACAGAAAGCTGAGGCGATCCTGGTTCTTTTGTTTTGCTTGGCCTTAATCTAGACATAGAGTTCCTCCTAAAAGAAATAATCTCAAGATTTTAACCAGTATAATAAATAAATAAATAAATAAATAAATAAATAAATTCCGGATATTAGAAGGAACAAGCCATTCTTTAAAAAAAGGTAGAGGATGCCATCATCATGATGACAGGACAACCCAAACAACCATAGCCCTATACTTCCAGTGAAAGGATAATCTTAACCCATAAGCAGAGGGAGAAAGCAAAGTGTTATGCTTATACACCGCCCCATAGTACTTCAAGCACTCTCTGAGCGGTTTACAATTTAACTATGCAGGTGACACATTGCCCCTCCCCCCCAGCAAGCTGGGTACTCATTTTACTGACCTCAGAAGGATGGAAGGCTGAGTCAACCACGAGCCGCCTACCTGGGATCAAACCCCAGGTCGTGAGCACAGTTTTAGCTGCCGTACAAGCATTTAACCACTGTGCCATGAGGCTCCTAGACCCACCCTCTTGATCCTGGCTCTTAGAAATCTGAAGACAATGGTAGTCCAGGAAACCAAGGTTTTTAATCACATGGCTATGCTCCACATGTAGATTCTACTCTCATCTTCAAATTCAGTTCTCTATGCGAGAATTAAGGCAGAGGGGACTGGGCTAGGTGACTCCATCTGCTCATTAAAATAAATCTGTTTATAGGGTGCCTGAGACTAGAACAATCTCTTTGATATACAGCCACTCTGTTACCTTCCGCCTACCATCCCTTCACTGTTGTTAGTGTTTCCAGGCGAGTCAGCCACCCCAAAAATTCCCACTATATATGTGTGTGTAAAACAACAGCTTAACCCATAAAGGGGAAATGAATCTTGTCACACAGGACATATTGCAAACCAACCATCTTTAAACGGCAACTCAGTGAGGTTTTTAGGTAAGACACCAAGGAAGATTGCTAAATACACTGTGGTGGACAATCAAGTCGCTGTCGTTTAAGGACAGAGGCAGGAAGACGTATTGAAATAGCAGCCCCAAATTATGAAGAAAATTGTTCTCAGGCACAGCATCTTCCGCAGGTGTGTGTACTGGTGATGAGATTCAACTTTGGGAGCAGGAGATGTTGCATCACTGAGGGGGAAGAGACCTCCCCACTCCTGACAGAGAGGCAGTAGCGCAAGAGCTGACCCTAAGGAAGCTATTCTTCATGATGAAGTGCCAAGTCCCTTTTCTTCGATATGGTGGCACATTCCAAGGGCTCTGTACGATGTCTGCTCAGGACAGGTTTCCTTTGGAAAAAGGAACCACAAAGAGAGAATGAGGAACTCAATAGCATTGGGATGTATTCACCAATATGCAAGCGATGCACCAGTCTTGGGCAAAATTCAGGGGGTTAGGGGGCTCCTAAAACAGAAGAATCCACATGCCAGCAGCTGATCTCTAGGAAGCAGAACCGTACTTCCATGAGCAGCCGCTTTTTATTTTGCATCGCCTTATCTCCTCCCATGGTCATATGGTGGCTACAGCGTTTTGGCAGTCCGCACTTCAGTGGTTGCTCAGCAATCGGTTTCCCTGTTCGCACTTGGCTGAACCGCTTTAAACCTAGAGGCTTTAAACCTAAAGGTGGCATAGTATGTTCGCAAATACAACCAAATCGCTTTAAAAGGGGTTGCAGGAAATGATTAAAAAAAACACCACCCCCAGTGGTCGTCACAAGAAAAACCGACATAGCGGTAAAAAATGAGCATGGTCAAGGGGGCTCTTCAGAAACAGCGATTTGAAAAGCAGACAGTGATTTTTAAGGTGATTTGTCTTTAAGGAAAAGGCATTTCAAATCTAAAGGGCGGTAGCAGTCAAGAAGAGAGAGAGAGAGAGAGAGAGTCCCAAAGGTATTATCCATCTCTCAAATATAAGCCCTTTAATATTTTCTCAGTCCTGTCAAACACCAATTGAGCTACTGGTTGCAATTAAGGCTTCATTGTGTGACCCATGGCCCCATGCAGAGAATCTAGTGAGAGGTCCAGAATCCAGATGATGTCATCTTTCATTTGTAATGCCCCTGCTTTTTTCACATTTTTTCCTTCTTATCCCTGGAAAGAAGGAAATTCATGTCAAATGCCTTTAAAAAATGAGGTGGAAGGCATTAATCTTTACCTCAATAGCATACCTTCCTTCCCATTCATTTTTGTTACTTTTGCAATCCAGCGCCATCATTACAAACAGGAAGAATAATTCATTACAGGTAATTACACTGCTTGTCAGTTGTTATGGCAAGCCTCTAGGGCAGGCCTGCCCAAAGTCCGGCCCGGGGGGCCAAATCCGGCCCGCCAGGCCATTCTGAGTGCCCACAGCTGGCTGGCCTGCCCCTCCCTCCCCCTCCTTCACCCCATGTTTTTTTTTAAAGAAAGTGGGTGGGCCTTGCAGTGGGGTGGCAGGGTTGGGGAGCAACCGGCCCCTGACACATTCTCAGCCACCAAATCTGGCCCTCCTTACAAAAAATTTGGGCACCCTGCTCTAGGGGAAAAGACAAAATAGCTGTGCAAAGTCTTTGGAACGGTGGCACAGAAAAAGCCAGCTGCCTCGAAGCTACCATCTGAACATAGATCCTGCTTCTTATCCCCTGTACCTGGAAGGGGTGGGAGGGCAGGGAGAGAGAAGCAGATGTCTTTGGCCAAAATGGCCCTCAACTTCCACACCATTCTAGCTACAGTAGGACCCCAGTATCCGCTGGGGATTGGTTCCAGGCCTTCCTGTGGATAATGAAAACCATGGATAAAAGAGAACGCCTGTCCACCCACCCCCAAACTGCTGTTTCCTGACAGTAGCTTGCTTTATGACTACTGTTTTGAGAATAGTGGCTTGCTTTACGGCTGCTGTTTGTGATAGTAGCTTGCTTTATGGCTGATGTTTGTAACAATAGCTTGCTTTACAGCTGCTGTTTGTGACAACAGCTGGCTTTGTGGCTGCTGAATTATTTAATTTTTCCTCTGCCACCATGGATAACTGAATCAGTGGATACGGGGGTCCTACTGTATATCTAAAGCACTAAAGGTATATCAAGACAATTTGCTTGAAATCTGCCTTATCAATAGTTGCCCCTTGCATGGTTTGCTACCATGTTGGACACAGAAAGCATTGGTCTTTACTGGTAAATGAGGTAAGGCAAATCTGGCCGGGAGGGAGGGGAACACCAACAGTGAGATTGTCAGGTTTTTGACCCGCCCCCCAACCCAAATCTTGGTGTCTTATCCAAAACACAGAGGCTTTGCCTGGATTGTATGTAACCTAAGAGCTTTTCTTCTCCTTCAACAAGATTCAGTAGTTCTGTAGCCCAGGCTGAATGAGGATGTTTCTAAAAGTAAATCCCCTATTAAATGTCATGGGATGGTTTCCTAAGCCTTCAGGTGTGATATCCTTTTCTATCTAATTAAATTTGTAAGCATATCTTTCAGTGCAGCACAGCTCCTGTGTATTCTGTGCAACTGTCAAGAGCTAGCAGGAAAGTTAACTTTGCTCAAGTACCATTGTGTGTCAGCACCAGAACTAAATCTAAATTGCTATTTTTAAACGTCTAAAAACATCCCTGCTGAAGCTCCCTTGTGAAATCGCATATTAGCTGAAGTCTCATTTCCGTGGCCAGTGAAACCAATTGTGTATTCTGCTGTATTTCACAAAGAGCTTCATAAAGCTGGGAGATTAATTTACGTTTTTTCAGTAACATTTTTGCAAACCCTTTATTTGGGGAGGGTTGCCTTCAGCTCTTGAAAGCATTTTTTTCCCTCTGTCTAAGAGAGCGAAAGCAATGTTGCACCATGGTAATCTAAAATGATTTACATCCCTTGAGCTTGTAAGTGTAAACCTTCTGTACATCCAATTTTTTTAAAAAAAAGAAGAAAACAGTGTTGGCACCACAAAGCCACATTTCAGGAACACAGAATGAAGATGGAATTTTGTGCATGTGGCTAGAATGTGGCCAGAAATATATTTAATATCTTTGTCATTCAAATTGGCCATGTGCAACAACTATTGGATTAGAGCTGTGGTTCCCAACCTTCCTAATGCCGTGACCCTTTAATACAGTTCCTCATGTTGTGGTGACCCCTTGGCCTGCTTGGAAGAGGCCACAAGCCCCCTTTGGCAGGCCACTGTGCCGCAGGTGCCATACAGGCACCCTCAGCCAATCGCAGCCTCCCGTGCCATTGACTGACATCCTCTCCAACCTATCAAACTGTAACTCACTCTTTCCCCCGCTTCCTCCCTTTTTCTTCACTGGCTCATGGTGACCCCTGTGAATGGTCATTCGACCCCCAAAGTGGTCCCCGACCTCCAGTTTGGGAAACCATTGGATTAGAGGCTTTGGGATAAGGATTCACCCTTCTTATAAGTCATGCTAGAAGCACGGCCTATCCATTTCATGGTACCATCATCCAGAATCAATGATGCAGATGCAAAATGAGCTTCCTTCCAAGGGCCTCTTCTATACAGTCTCATCACACGCCAAAGCTAGAGAAGACAGCAAAAATGTTCTTCCACCACTTTACAGGTATCTTTAAGCCCTCTAGCCTAAGCTAGTGCTCATGTCCAGTGAAAGATGCTTTCCCGTCACCACTGTTGAAATGAAATCCTGCTGCCAATTCACTCACCTGGTTTACGTATAATTTAGAGTGCTACCTAAGGTAGCAGACTTGATTCATCCAGCTATGCCATGTTAGCCACTGAATCCATTTGCAAATTTCAGTCCTTGTTCCAAGATCAGAAGACTGACAAGAAGATCAGGAAAGGTGCATACTAGAGATGGGCACAAAACAAAAAACAAGACTCTGTTTTGTAAGGTTATGAAACATTTCAAAATGAAACAAAATGGCAGTGTTTTGTTATGAAATGGAATGAAACAACCTTTCCCCCTCTAGAATGAAACAATTTGTTCTAGAGAAAATGGCAGGGGAGCTTCCTCAAGCTCCTACCTTTAAGCCCCCCGAATTTGAAAAGGTTTGGGGGTCAGGAAGTTGAATTATGAAGCTCCAAAGGGGATCCGAGTAGTTAATTGAGAGGGTATGTGGTGTATGTGCCAGCAATTTAGGAGTTAATTTAACCACCAGCTTAACTGCCATTAACTCCTAAAATGCTGAAATGTATTCCGCACACTATCTCAGTTAACTAACTGGACCCCTTTTGTGACTTCATAACTCAGCTCTCTGAACCCCCAAACTTTCCAAATTTCAGGGGGTTACCTACAATCATTTGACAAAGATACCCCTGCCACTTTGGTCCTTTAGGACCCAGGGAAGCATATTGTCCACAACCCAAAGCTCTCTGGGTGGCTCACAATCAAAATAAACAATTAAAAAAATTAAAACATCAAAATTGCAATAAAATTAAAACAATAAAAACAATATATTAAAATACTACACTAAAATAGCCAAAAATGAAACAAAACACCATACTCTTGTCAGCCTCGGTATTCCCTAGCCAGTGACAGTGAACTTTTGGAACTCCAGATGTTTTGGACAACAACTCCCACAATCCTTTGTCATCAGCAATCTAGGTTTGGAATTCTGGGAGTTGTGTTCCAGAACATCTGGAGTGCTGAAGGTTCACCACCACTGCTAGCCTGTGCTGGTGTAGACCTAGAGAAAACTTTGTGCAGGACTGGTTGTCAGCTGAAGCAAACAACCATGGAGCTCCAGGTCTGCTCTCTGGGAGGAGCTGGTTTTAGAAGCCCCACCCATTTTTCCAGCAAGCTGGGTGTGAGAAGAAGATGCTTAGCTAGCCAGTCTACTTATTGTTCCATTGTTTGAGATGGGAAATTTAGGGATGGTCTAAAGAACTTTGATGAGATTGCCTGTAGCCACTAAAGATGGGCACGAAACAGAAAAAGAGTGTTTCATTTCATTTTGTTTCATTTCTTAAGTTGTTTTGTTTTGTTTTGTTACTAATGAATTTTTAAAGTCATTTTGTAATGAAATGAAACAAAATAAAATGCTATGCCCCCTGGGTCCTAGAGGCAGCAAAATCACCGGAGAGCTTCCTCAATCTCTTCCCTATAAGCCCCCGATATTTGGAAAGGTTTGGGAACTGGGGGGCTGAGTTATTAAGCTACAAAGGGGATGCCCCTAAGAAAAAAATCTTTCTAATGCAATCCAGAAACTGCAATAGCACCACCACCAACTCCCTCCCCCCCACGTAGGCAAGCAATTAGCACCACCGTGGCTTGGCTTCTGAATCCTGATTCAATCAACTAGGAAGATATTTTTCCTAGGGGCACCCTTTTGGAGCTTAATAACTCAGTCCCCTGACCCCCAAACCTAAAATTGCTTGAGGAAGTTACCCTGCCATTTCCATGCCAAAACATGGCTGTGATCCACATTTTCGAGTACATAAACATAACAAAACATTATGTACTCAAAAATATGGATTGCAGGCATGTTTCGGCATGGAAATGGCAGGGTATCTTCCTCAAGTGATTGTAGGTAAACCCCTGAAATTTGGAGAGGTTTTGGAGTCAGGGGGCTGAGGTATTAAACTCCAAAGGGAGTCCCAATAGTTAATTGAAAGTGTGTGCATGGCACGTGCTACCAATATGGAGTTTAAGCTGTTTAATTAACCCCTATATTGGTTGTGCACACTGTACACACTCTGGCAATTAGCTATGACGACCCCCTTTAAAGCATAATAACTCAGGCCCCTGACCCCCAACCTTTCCAAATTTGAGGGTCTTACAGGGAAGAGCTTGATCTCCCCTGCCATTGATTCCTCTAGGATGAATTGTTTCATTTTTAGAGAAAAAATGGCATTTTGTTTCATTTTGTGATGAAACACATCCTATCGCTTCATTACGTAATAAAGTGATTCATTATGTAACAAAACAACAAAGCCGCATTTCATTTTTGTTTCATGCCCATCTCTAGTAGCCACTTTTATTTTTAATTTCTAAAAGCCCTGTGTCTTCCGGGAGAGATTTTTACCTCCTCCCTGATCCCCCCACCTACCCTATCCGCCCTTGCAGCGAAGGGAAAAAGTCTTTATTTTGCTCCTTCTTATTATTTATTTAATTTATATACATTTGTGTGTAACAGAGAAGAATCCACCAGTTTCTCTCTGATCTTTTTTTTTAACTCACCCACTGAGACTTGGGTTCTGCTTTTTCATTTTGAATTTAAGGATTTGGCGCTGCTTTGGGGTTTCAAGAGCAGCAGCAGCAGTAGCAGCAGTATAATTTTGAAAAGCAACACTGCACAATGCACAACACCCTTCCATGAACCATTCATTTAATTTCCCTGAAGCCAGCTGCCTTTCTTTGGAGGGGGACCTGTTTAGGGGGCCATAATCCAGGCATCCCAAACTCAAACTTCTCCAAACTTGGAGGGAGTGAATCTCTAGCCTGTGTGTGGCCTGTTCTACCACTCCTGGACATCTCAAATTGCATGAACAACAAAACGGTTCATTTTGTCCAAAAGTTCATAGTTTGCAAATCCTGAAAAACCACAAACCATCATTTATCTGCTTTGTCCCCATCTCTAATTACAACTCCAAGCTATGCTTGTTGGGAAGTCTTGTCCAAGAACATCTAGGGGCTCCAAGGTGACGAGCCACTGGAGCAAATGGCTACAATAGACTTTGAACCAAATGGTTACTATATTTTTCCATCTATAAAATGCCCCCATGTATAAGACGACCCCAATTTTTCTAACCCAAAATCACAGTTTTGCAACTGTGCAGTTTTCTCCTTGGCTTACTTCCCTGTATAAGATGAACCTCAATTTTTAGGGCAACAATTTTAAAGAAAAATCTAGTCTTATACACAGAAAAATATTGTATGTCCTGTTTCCTCACAAAGGCCTTTTCCATCAAGTGAAATATGATGTGCTTACTAAGCTACTAACAGTAGCTAGGATGCTGCCTGCAGGACAGAAACGTTAGCATGTCTGGAAGTTTCCAGGTTGGAAAAGGCTGACTTGGGAAGACTCAGCATAAAAACAATCTGAGCCAAATAGCCATGAGAAAGCTCGGGCAACATCAGTCTTCATATTTGTGTCCAACTGCTGAAATACAGGCAACAGAAGCAACTTGTTAATGTGACATATATGTTCACTTCTGTTGCATAAACTCACATTGATAAGCAGTTGCTCCAATGAACGCAGGAATTTATTTACAGCTTTTGGTGCCTTTAAAAAAAACTGTCAGTGAGAGCTGAATCTTCTGACATTTGGAATAAATCTGTTTGTTTTCCCACTGAACGGCTACAGCAAGCTTGGTGGACAGCGTCAAACAGAACAGATGGCATTCTCTCCAAATAGAATATTGGCAAATAAAACAATCATAGACAAAACAGCACTTCTTTCTTAAACACCCACTTAATGCACCCAACTTGGACTCCACAGATGACTCAGCAAATTTCATGCCACCTAATGGCAAAAATGAAAGTTCAACGCTTAGGAACACACAATGGTGTCTTCTCCTACATCAGACTATTTGTCCATCAAGCCAAACCAGCTGTTCTGCAGGTGTGCTGAACTGAAACATCCTTTCCCAAGTAGTACGGACAACAGCTGTGCCCTACGGAGATCATGGGGGTTGTATTCCACTAAATCTAATGTTGATCTAGCCCAACATTATTTATTTTGATTGGCAAAAGTTCTTCCAGATCTCAGGAAGAGTCCCTTCACATCATCTCCTACATGTTCTATTATAATGAAGAAGATACCAGAGACTGAATCTGGGACCTTCTGTATACAAAAAAAAAAAAGATGTGCCATTCCCAGCTTCTTCCTGCTTGTTGAAAAATCCTGGTGTATTTGCTTCATCACAAAAATCACAGAACAAGTGACAATAGGTGGGAGATCACTTATGGCAGGCATGTCCAAACTTCTGCCCTCCTGTTGTTTTGGACCACAACTCCCAGAATTCTAAGCTTAGATTGCCAATGACAAAGGACTGTGGGGGTGGGGGGGTCCAAAGCATCTGGAGGGCCAAAGTTTGGACATGCCTGACTTATGATATGTGACTTGGCTACACAGTAGTAAAGCAAAGGAAAGTCTACCGCTTATACATTGTAAACCCCATTATAAATCTAAAATAGCAGCCATCTGGGCTGATCTGTACTCCGGTTCCACTAATCCATCTCCAAGAATTGCTTGTGCCGCACCCCCTCTGTCTCCCTGATTTGTGGAGTTTGGGCCTGTAACTCCAGCTGAGGCCTCCAGGGCACTGGCTCATTGCGGACTGGCGGCTTCTTGTCCAGCCTGGCTGATTAAGATTGCCAGGGGAGAGCATGCCGGAATGGGCAGCTGTGATCGCATCTGCTTCCTTCAGGGATGGGGTTGCCTGCTTTCCTTCAGGCACAGGGTTGCCTGTTTGCCTGAATGACACCGTGATCCGACCCATTCTTAAAAGACCTGGTTTGGCTGCCAACAATTTGTTTAACTACTGTCCGGTAGCCAATGTTCCCTTTCTGGGCAAGGTGATTGAGTGGGTTGCCACGATCAGGCTCCAGTCGCTCAGGGAGGAAGATCATGTCTTGGATCCATTCCAGTCCAGGTTCAGGCTGTGGCCCTGGTCGTGTTGCAGGATGACCTCCTGAGGGGGGCTGACAGGGGTTGTTCTACTCTGTTAGTCTTTCTCGATCTGTCAGTGGCCTTTGAAACGGTTCACACCGGTATCCTCCTGGGCAGGTTGTCTGAGACAGGTTTGGGGGTCATGCTTTGTGTTGGCTCTGGTCCTTCCTCGACAGCCGTGCCCAGAGAGTAGAGTTGGGGGTGTCTTGTTGGCCCCGTGGACACTCTCTTGTGGAGTACCCTAGGGTTCAGCGACATCCCCTATGCTCTTCAACATCTACATGAGGCCTCTGGCTGAGGTTCTTCAGAGTTATGGAGTCTGCTGTCATTTGTACGCTGATGACACACAGCTATCTCTCCTTTCCCACCTTTGCAAAGGAGGCTGTGTGGACCCTAGACTGCTGTCGTGGTGTGGACCAGGACCAACAGGCTCAAGCTGAACCCCAGGAAGACTGAGGTTCTGTTCCTTGGGGGGTCTCCACATGGGTACAGTGGCCCTCTCCCCAGCTTGGGGGGACTGACCCTCCAATTGGCAGAGTGTGAGGAGTCTGGGTGTCGTCCTGGATCCAGCTTGGTCCTTGGAGGCCCAGGTGGCAGCTGTTTCCAGGGCAGCCTTTTAGCAACTGAGGCTGATCGCCCAGATTTGCCCATACCTGGGTATGGATTCCCTCAGGACGGTTGTGCAGGCACTGGTGATCTTGAGGACTGACTACGGCAATGCTCTCTACATGGGATTTCCCTTGACCCTTGTTCAGCAGTCATCACCCCTGCATTGGCTACCTGTTGTCTCCCAAATAAGCTTCAAGGTACTGGTTTTGGTTTACAAAACCCTCCATGGCCTGGGACCTGACTATCTGGTGGAGCGGATCTCTCGGAGGCTGGCTTCGTCCCGACGAAACAGAGCCTTATTGCTCTGGGTGGCCACTCCTAAGGAAGCCTGAAGGGTTTCTACCCAGAACCGGGCCTTTTCAATGGCCATCCCAGTGCTTTGGAATAGACTGCCATCGGAGCTTAGGCTGGCTGAGTCGTTGCTGGCCTTCAGGAGAGCCTTGAAGATTTGCCCAGACCTGGCCCTTTAGGGAAAGCTTCGGTGATCACTGAGTGCACTACAGTTTGTCTGTTTGTCAGTTGTTTGTATCATCTGTCCCAGCCCTTTCTGGCCAGATCCCTTTGTTGTATGGTGGTTTGTTCTGTTTTATCTTATTGTTTGAAGCAAAACAAGTTGAGGAGCCGTGTAGCCATCACAAAAAACAAATACGGAAGTGGAACAGGTGGTACCTTTAAGCTACTAGAAAATTAACAAAAATGTTGCTACTATTTTGAGGGCGAAACCCTCTTCCTCAGAGCAGTACCAATAGGTTACAACATGGCAAAAGATGGATTTGCCAGGAGTTATTTCTTAGATGCAAGGCCCTTGGCAAGATGGGGAAAAAGCCAGCCAGTTTCTTAGTTGAGGCTCAGAGCTTGGACGTTCTTAGGCTGCATCCGAAATGAAGGGAGGGAGGTGTCTTTATTGTCCCAGTCCCTCCAAAGACATGTCACGGCTCAGATACACACATTCTCACCTCTCCTCAATGTGGCTCATCGAGGCCAATGGCCCCTGCCTTGCCAGCAACAGCGGAGGGGGGTAGTGCAGAAGGCCCATGCATTTCATTTGGGAATTGGGATAATGTTAGGGATCTTCTTCTTAGGCAAATAGTTTTGGGGTTTTTTGGCAATTTGTTGTACACTGCCCAGAGTTCCTGAGGGAAAGTCAGGTGATCAATAAATAAATAAATAAATAAATAAATAAATAAATAAATAAATACTGCCCC
>JAHTLZ010002204.1:0-16715 GCA_023846285.1 Phrynocephalus versicolor
GCTCCCCAACCTTTTTGTCCCCACGGACCAGTAAATGTTTGATGATTTTTCCGTGGCCCGGGGCTGGGGGTGGGGAGGGGGAGGGGGAGATGGGGGGTGTGGGGGTCAGGCGGGGGGCAGGGCAGGGTGTGGGGGGCGAGGGGCAGGGGGGCTTGGCGTGTGTGCCTTGCGGGGGGCACGGGAGCGGCGGCAGCGCTGGCCAGCTGGGGGCGTCCGGCGTGCCGCTCCCCCCCTGCGCACGGGCGGGGTGGGGGGGAGCCCGGGGCTCCTGGGCGGGCGGCCCCCGCCTCCTCCTCCTGTCGGCGGCCGCCGGCTGCGGCCTTCGGGCAGGCGAGAGGGAGGGGGAGGGGAGGGAGGCCGGTGGGGGGGGTGGCGTCTCTGCGCTGGCCGGTTCCGCTTCCAAGGAGGGACCACCGCCTCCACACGCACGCGCGCGCGCGCACATACACACACATACACACACACGTTACAACCGCCGCCACCACCGCTCCTTCCCACCCAACCCACCCACCCGCAATAACCTCCCGCCATGCATGTCCCGTCGGGGGCGGGCGGGAAAGGCAGGCAAGGCAGCTGCGGAGCGCCCCGCCCGGCCACGCGCGCCCCGGGACGGGCTTGGGACGGGCTGCGACGGGACCGTCCCGCCCCCCATCCCTTCTTCCCCCTCGGGCACCCACCGGTGTGCACTTTCCCGGCAAGGCTTCCTCCTCGCAATTGTCTGCCCAGGACCCAATCTCCTGGGCAGATGGTGCAAAGGACGGGCGGGCGGTTGGTGGGTGGGAAAGAGGGAGGGTGGGAGGGGTATGCATGATGGCGAGGAGCGACCTATCCAGCCCGCGGCCGAGCTGGCTGGCGAGTAGAGCGACCCCCTCCCCCCCAACTGTACGCCCGCCCGCCCCACTCCCAGCGTGCCCAACCCCACCTTGGCACAGCCAGCTGGAGGGAGGAGGGCAGCCAGGCGATCGGCCGGGCAGAAGCGGTGGGGGGGGGAGGGAGGGAGAGAGATGAGCATGGCAACTGCCAGAGGCACCCGGCGGGCATCCCCCCTCCCTCCCCCCATCCCCCCTCCCTGCCCGGCTCCCCTCGCCTGCCCCCCGGGAGGAAAGTTGGAGTGTGCGCCGGGCGGGCGGCGGGTAGCGGAGTGCCGCGCCCTCATGCCCGCCCAGAGAGAGGGGAACCGGGCGCGCGGCGGCTGGGGCGCCCCTCTCCGGCCCGGGACGCGGCCAGGCAGGCCAAGGGGGTGTGGAGCACGAGGAGGAGGAGGAGGAGGAGGAGGAAGGCTCCTCTCCGCCTCGCCCGGCCGGACAGCCCACCCCGGAGCCGCAGCCGGGCCGAACAACAACGAGGAGGGCGCCGCTCGGTCAGCAACGGGACAAGCGCCCGGCCGGACTGCTCAGCCCGCTCGCTGGCCGGGCACAGCCTGCCCGCGGGACCCGGTCGGCCGGACGCCGCCCCCCCTCCCGGCCCTGCGCCCTCCTCCTCCTGCCCGCCGGGCGCTTGCAGGGAAAGAAGAGGAGGAGGAAAGGGAGGCGGAACGGCGCCCCCAGCGCGGCTCCTGCTCCTGCTCCTGCCGTCGCCCTTGGCCGCTCCCGGGCCGCCTCCGTCTTGGGGGGAGGGGGAGGGGGCCCGTCCGCTGCCCGCGCCTCGCCTGAGCTGGGGGGGCGGCCGAACGAAGGGGGGGGAGAGAGAAGGCGAGCAAGTGGCGGAGCGCTGCGCCTGCCTGCCCCACAGGACGGGGCGCGCTGGCAGGGAGGGAGGGAGGGAGGGAGGAATGGAAGGAGGGGGGCGGAGGCCGGCGACATGGACCAAGGTTTCTTTTCCCCACCACCACCCCAGCGTCCTGCCATCCGCCCAGCCCAATGCGGGAGGGGGGGAGGAGAGAGGCGAGTCGCCTTCTCCCCGTCCCAAAATCGGGGCGCGCGCAAGCCCACCCCACCCCACCCCAGCCAGCCAGCCTGCCAGCCAGCCCCGGGAGAGCGCGCGGCTGCTCCAGCAGGATGGTCGCGCCCCAGAGCCGCCCCCCCCACCCGACGCCTCCCCTTCTGCCTGGGGAAGTGGGACAAATGGGGGGGGCGAGGGGGCGGGACGGGCAGAAAAAGAGAGAGAGAGAGAGAGGCGCTCTCCTCCTTTGGGCTGGAGGGAAGGAGGGCTGGCCGGCCCACCGGGGGCAGGGCAGGGCAGGCAAGCAGGGGCGCCTCCCTCCCTCCCTCTCCCTTGCACCCACCCCACGTGCGCCCCCTCCTCCCCGCCGGCCCCCGCGCGGAGGAGGAGGAGGAGGAGGACGCACTGCCGCCGCCGTGGCTGCTGCTGGTGGTGGTGGTGGAGGAGGGCGAGGAGGAGGAGGGGGCAGAGGAGGGAGGCAAAGGCAAAGGCGGCGGCTCCTCTTGCGCTCCTCCAGCCTTCCTCCTCCACCGGCCGCCCGCGGGAGAGAAGAGAAGGAGGTGGAGGGCGGCAGAGGAAAAGGGGAGGAGCCTCCCCGGCCTCCCCAGGCGGCCCGGTGCCGACTGGTCCACGGACCGGCACCGGTCCGCGGCCCGGGGGTTGGGGACCACCGGGTTAGATGTAGGATTGTGAGGTTTCTCCTTTCACCCAGGCATCCCGCCCTTCCAGCTTCAATGAAGCAGCCTTGCCGGTGTGCTCTCCGCCTGTAGCTCTGGGCCTCAGGTCTGGGCCTCATCATTTGTTCCCATTGTCCGGTCCATGGGTTTTCCATCCATACCCATTCCCAGTCTGCCGGTAGCACCCGTGGCTTCCCCTTATTACACTCTCCAAACCCCACCTCCATCACCTCCGATTGGCGGGGCTTTCCCACCGTTTTCTCCAGTTCCTTCTCCTCCTTAACGGGGCCTTTGTATTTTCCCTCCTCTTTTTCCTTTTCCAAGATCTTTAGAGAGTCTTTAAACTGTTTCCACAGCATTTCCCTCTCGTCGGCCTCTCTGTCTTGCGCAGCTCTGCCCTCCTCCCTCCTCATCAAGCTTCGGAGTAATTCCCCTCACAAGGATCCAGACTGCATGGAAATATTACCCAATGAGGTTGTATACTTTAGGACTCTTTGTTGTGGCATAAAACTATTTTACACGGTATGTTTGGGGTCTTTCTCTGCCATTAAGAGAAGACCCTGGCTGATTCCTATACAGTGGTATCTTGTATAAAGGAAGTAATTTGTTCCAATATAAAATATGTTAAGCAAATTTTCCTTTATACAAAGTTCCCATAGTTATGCATTGAAAATGAAGTAACCCCTTTTTATGTTTTATGGATATTCCCTATCTCCAGAATATTTTATGTTGTACAAATTTTATGTTATACAAACTGTTTGTTATACAAGGGTCCACTGTATTAAATTATATCACAATATTTCTGACAGCAATATAGGGTAGGAGAAGAAGGAGGGGTTATTTGACTGGATCAGGCCCATTACTCCCCAAAAGGGGGGGGTCAGTTTTCCCCTCTCCTTCTCCTCTTTCCTCATCTGCACATTTAATTAGCATACTCTCTATTCCTTCCTCCAAGTCATTAATAAAGATATTGAACAGCACTGGACCCAGAACAGAACCCTGGGGCACCCCACTGGTCACGTCTCTCCAAGATGATGAGAGGCCATTTATGATCACCCTTTGCGTGCAATCAGTCAACCAATTACAAATCCACCTAACAGTAGCACTATCTATCCCACTTTCTACTAACTTCTTTATAAGAATACCATGGGGGACCTTATTGAAGGCCTTACTGAAGCCCAGATAAGCAATATCCACAGCATTCCCCTCATCCACCAGGCATGTACCTTGTATAAAGGAATTAATTCATTCCAAATGAAATTTTGTTAAGCAAATTTTCCTTTATACAAATTTCACATATGAATGCACTGAAAACAGAGTAATCCTTAATCACGGCCATTTTTATGTTGTATGGATTTGCCCCATAGGCGAGTCTGTTAAGCAAATTTTCTCTATCTTCGGAATTTTTATGTTGTACAGATTTTATGTTATACACACTGTTTGTTATACAAGGGTCCACTGTAATTCTATCAAAGAAAGAGATCAAATTAGTCATGACTTGTTTTCAATAAACCTTTGTTGATGTCTTGTAATGAGAGCATAGTTTGTTAAATAATTACAGACTGCCTGTTTAATAATCTGCTCTAGGATCTTGCCAGGAATTGAAGTCAAGCTGACTGGGAGGTCATTATATGTGTCCCACCCCCCACCGCTTTTTGGAGATGGGGACTTCCCCTGTTCTCCAGGACTTCTCAAAGATTATTGCCAATGGTTCTGAGATTATTTCTGCCAGTTCTTTTAATATCCTTGGATGTAATTCATCTGGCCCAGGAGACTTAGTTCTACCTTTTCCTTGTCTCCTGTTACTAACTGGTTACCATCGACATGCAGAGAGCCTATTATAGAATCATGGGGTTGTAAGGGACCTTGAGGGCCATCTAGTCCAACCCCCTGCCATGCAGGAACCCCATCACAATATTTCTGACAGATGGCCATCCAGCCTCTACTTAAAAACCTCCCAAGAAGGAGACTCCACCACCCTCCATGGTAGCATATTCCACCACCCTCCGTGGCAGCATATTCTGAACATCTCTGTCATAAAGTTCTTCCAAATGTTCAAATGGAATATCTTTTCCTGTAGTAACCGCGCCTTCTCTGTGGTGGGCCCCACCTTGTGGAATCACCTGCCTAGTGAGCTGTACCTAGCACAGTCCCTGCCCGCCTTTAAAGGGGCTTTGAAAACCTTCCTTTTTAAAGAGGCAAATGGCAACCTTTTTACTTAATTATTTTTTTTTGCCGCCTGCGTTGTCTCTTGTGGAGGGTCTCTCCCTCCTTATTTTACAAGTCCTCTCCTGCTCTCTCTCTCTCTTTTTCCTTTGTTATATACTGTTGGTTTTATTTTATTTTAAACCGCCCAGAGTTCCGTCCAGAAGATGGGCGGTATAAAAATACAACAAATAAATAAATAAATAAAACCATCGCCCGAGTACTAGTCTCTGAAGCCAAGGAAAATCATCATTTCCTTATTGTTCCTTTTCCTGGAGACACAACTTTAATTTCTATCTCTATTTAATTACTATCTTAAATCCATTATGAGTCATGGCAAATGGACATCTTGTGAGATCGACTAGGATGCGGGGAAATGGTCTCAAACGACACTTAGAGCTGTTTGGCAGTGGAATATACTGCCATGGAGGTTGGTCGAGTCTCCTTCTTTGGAGGTTTTTAAGCAGAGGCTGGATGGACATCTGTCTCGGAAGTACTGTGGTGGGGGTTCCTGCATGGCAGGGGGTTAGACTAGGCCTTCAGGTCTCTTCCAACTCTATTATTGCATTTTATTTTCTTAAAATACTCTAAATACAATAAATAAAATCAAAATGTTTTAATCTCACAAGAAAAGAAGTCCAGTTGCCATGACTCAAACTTTCAGATAACCTCACCTGGAGGACTGAGAATCTTCACAGATATATCTGTATGACAGCCTTCTTGAAGTGCAGTGTCCAGAACATGTCACAGTACTGAAGATGAGGTCTGAACGAGACATAAGAGATATTTGAAAATGTATGGTTTTTCTAATGAACAGACAGCATTTGATAAAATATTGTTGACTTAAATTAATTAAGAAAATATACAAATTTGTATTAGAATGGAAAATGGAAGATGAAAAATTCAAAGAGACAATGGTCCAATGGGCAATTATTTTGGCTATAATATGTAAGTTAGACCTGTGATAAAGCTAAAACATTTTGGATTAAAATACACATTTGGCTTGTTAAAATGTTCAAAGTGCATAGAGATTTCAAACGAGAATTGCTCTTTCTAGATATTATGAGAGAACTTACATAAGCAAAACATTTATTTAATATTACATATTATGACAGCAGCGAGGATGGTATGGGCACAATACTGGAAAAATGAAGGAATAGACTACTGTAATGTGCTCTATGTGGGGCTACCGATGAAAAGCCTCAGGAAACTTCAATGGGCCCAAAACGCAGCAGCCAGACTGCTGATTGGGGCGGGGTACAAAGATCACATTACACCCGTATTGAAGCAGCTCCACTGGCTGCCAATCAGCTATCGGACACAATTCAAGGTGCTAACCTTGACCTGCAAAGCACTCTACGGCCTGGTTCCCATCTACCTCAAAGATCAAATCTCACAGTACGAACCAACTTGGGTGCTAAGGCCCTTCTCTCTCTAGAATTATAAAGTTGGAAGAGAAATCAAGGGCCACTGAGTCTAACCCCCTGCCATTCAGGACCCGGCATCACAGAATTTCTGACAGATGGCCCATCACTTGCCTTGATCTAGACCCTTTTGTTCTGTTGATGCATCCAAGAATTGCATTGGCTTTCCTGAACGCCGCATCACACTGCTGACTCATGTTCAATCTGTGGTCCACCGAGACTCCCAGATCCCTTTCACAGGTACAATTTTCCAGCCAGGTATCTCCCATCCTATATCTGTGCAATTCATTTTTTTAACCTAGATGTAGCACCCTACATTTCCATCTGTTGAAATTTATTCCATTAGCTTTGGCCCAGCATTCTAATCTGTCAAGGTCCTTTTGGATTTTCATGCTGTCCTGTAGGGAATTAGCAACCCCTCCTAATTTGGTATAGTCTGCAAATTTAATTAGCATACTCTCTATTCCTTCCTCCAAGTCATTAATAATCCACCAGGCTAGCAATATCCACCAGCATTCCCATCATCTTTCCATTCCATCACCCTCACAGGTACGTCTCAGGGGAACCCATGAAACCTTGTCTCATGGGAGCCCTTCTCGGCTGCTGTGCCCAGACTCTGGAACTCCCTCCCACTAGAGGCCAGGACTGTCTCATCTCTGTTGTCTTTCCAGACACAGGCAAAGTCCTTTCTCTTTCTCTTCAGGCAAGCGTTCCCTGAATGATGGACTACTGATTAAGTGTCTTTTGTAGGAATCTGTAGCATCACATAGACTTTGCTTCTATCTACTTATAACCTTATGTGATTACATTGACACTATGTTTTCAAAGTTAGTTTCTATCATACTCAACTTTGCATGCAACTTTACTCTCTTTTTAACTGCTCGCATTTTCTTGTATGTTTAATGCAACATTGACTTTTAATGCTGTAAGATGTTCCTCAGTTCGATGTTAAAATAAGCACTGGGTAGTTTTTGATTACATAGAAAATGATCGAAATTTCATTTTCAAAATGCAGCTAAGAGCATTCCATGGGCAATGGGCCCCATCAATCCAGGAAAGGACAAGGAACTACCCAGATTGCAGCCTCAGCTGTTCAGCTGCTCTGGAAGGATTTACAAAGAGAACCCGGGCAGTTGGGACTTTGCGCCCTGAGAACAAACTTTGGGGAATCAGTTACCCACTTCCTTGGAACCTGGACAAAGCCGATCAAGAGCTCCTCTCTCTCATGGTATGAACGGGATGTAAAAATGTTATGTATATTGTGTGAATGAAACCCTCGTTATTTGCTCTGTAATTAATAGATAAGAAAGTATATTCATTTGCACTTAATGTTGTGCCTTACGAGGGCCTTTGTTGTCTGTGTACAGTGATTGTCCTCCTTCGGACACAAAAGAAAGAGCAATCATCTGTTTGGGGACAAAAGGAAGGTGCCACTCACCTCAAGGTCCTCTCTGACCCACAATTGGTGTCACAGAAGATCTGGTGGCAGCAGCTGCCCACAAAGGCTCTTGGCGATGGTTGAACCCTTATCTAAGTTTCTCAACAGATTGCATCCTATGAAGTGGAAGGTGGTGCTTCAGACCCAAAGAAAGAAAGAAATCTCACCTGCCTTGGAAATGTTAGGAGAGATTTTGAGTTGGAGTCTTCGCTTTTGGCCTTCAGGAAAGTCACGTGGGTTCAATTCAGTTTCCTCCCCTCTTTCGGAGAAAAGGAAAAAAGGTCAGTCTGGAGGTTGCTTGATTAAAGGAAACCAGAAACCTGTCCCTCCACGACATATCTTTGTTCTTTTTTACATCTTGTAGGGCTACAAGTCAGTGAGAAAAGTAAGATATTCTATAAAGGAACAGGAAGGCTGGGAGGGAGAAAGGAGGAGGAGGAGGAGGAAGGAGGGCCATCTCCCAAACTCTGAGACAAAATCTTGACCATTTCATTTAATTGTGCAAAATGTGCTTTCCCACCCGAAAACCCTTTCAGGAGGTTTAGTGGGCTGAGAGGTCCTCCTTGGACTTGGGGAGGCCCTGGTTCAAGTCCTGAGTCATTTCAACTGATGCTTCCACAGCCTTGAGAGATCCTTCAGGATTGGCTCCAGAGGAATAAGTTGTTCTCGCTCAGTTTTTCAATCCCGACCACCCGATGCAAAGCCTTCATCGGAAGCCTGGTCCTTGGAGCCCTTTTTGTTTTTGTTTTTTGAAATCTCCGACCCACCCAATCATCTCTCCCTCCAATCCTCAGCAGTTCCTTGGGCCTCTTCCTGCCCTGCCTTCTTTCGGAAGCCCTTTTTATTCCCATGCACGGAAGCCACACAGCAAGGATTTCTCCCAAGCTAAGTGGGGAGGAAAACCATCCCATCGGCCAGGCCTTTTTCTCACTTGCTCCCCCAACTCAGGTTTTTGGGCAGGCATTGAAAGAGGCGGCAAAGAGGTCGCCAGGCCCAGGCCGGTTCCTTGCCCCACCAGCCCCCTCCTTCTCGCCCAGCTGAGCCCCCCCCTTTTGCCCCCACAAACCCCTTTAAGGCCCTCCCCTCCCCTCCCCTCCCCAGACCCTCCTCCTCCTCCTCCTCTTTCCCACCCAGGGACCCCTCCAGACTTTGGGGAAAACAGTGGGGCGATTGGGGGGAGGAGGAATTGAGATCCCCGTTGCTTTTTCCCACCCACCCCCCTTTTTAACCCCTTCGGTGCCTGCAGGATTGGGGGGGGGAGAAGATGGGAGGGGGGGTTCCTCATCCGAGGAGAAGCCTGGAGGAGCCACGCCTGCTGGGCGTATTTCGGGGGCGGGGGGAAATCCTGCCTCCAAGGGGGGTGGGATCCTGGCAAAAGCCCCCCATTTGGACCCCCTCCTTTCCCTGATCCCCCCCCCCCAATATTACCCTCGACACACACAACCTCAATGGCTCGCCTCCTCCTCCTCCTGCCGCGGGAAAGGACAAAGGAGGGCCCCCTTTGCGCATGCGTCCCTCAGAGACCATAGAGAGGAGGGAAGGAGGGAGGGAAGAGCGCCTCTCAATCCTCTTCCTGGTTCCTGTTTCTGGAGGTGGGAGGGAAGGCAGAGCTACGAAGATGGTAGAGAGGCTCTCCTCCCCTTCAAACAGGACCTCTCCGGTCTGTGGTGGTGCAAAAGGGGGAGGTTTTCATTTGGGGGGGGGTTGGGGGGCAAGGGCTGCTCCATGTGATTGATGGGATGCAACTGCCCCTTCTCCTGGGGGGGCATTTCCGAAGGGGAGGAAGTATTGCCACGAAGGGGGGGGGGAGAGGGCTTAATGGTCATAAGAGCCTAAGAAGAGCCATCATGCTGGCTCAGGCCAAGAAAGGCCCATCGAGTCCGGATTCCAGAAAAGAAGAAAGATCAGCCTGGAGGATTCCTGGATCAAGGGAACCAAAGACTTTTTTCGATACAGCAGGCGCCTTAATGTCCTTTTTTCTAACTTCTAGGAATTCATAATAAAAAGAGCCCTCCCCCCCAACACACTTCCTCCCCTTCGGGAATGGCCCCTCCCTCCCAAGAGGAGACCCCCAGCTCACCTCCCTCATGGCTCACCTCCTTCCGGGTCTTTCCCGACGCGGGAAAAAACTACAAAGGGACATATGCGCATGCGTCCAACAGGGGCGATAAAGGTGAGCAGAGGAACGCCTGTAATTCGCTTCCGTGTTTGATGCGGAGAGGAGCCTCTACAATCTTCATAGCTCTACCCCTCCACCGTTTCATCTCCTCCCCACCTCCTCATCGTGATTGACAAGAGAGGCGGAAAGATCGAGAGGTGCCCTTCCCTCCGCCCGCCTCTCTATGGTCTCCGAGGGACGCGTGCGCAAAGGGGGGGGCGGAGGGAAACTCCTCTGGCGCTTTCCGCGTCAGGAGGACCTGGGAGGAAGGGAGGGATTTCGAAGGGGGGGAGGGGGGTTGTAATATTGGGGGGGGGGAATCAGGGAAGGGAGGGGGTTTCCAAAGAGAACGAGGGAGGGGGCCCCTCTTCCCTGTGTGCAGGACGGACTGCAGGCGCCCCCTCCCGGCCTGCATTGGACGAACCCCCTCCCCCCCCCCGCAAGGCTGGTGTTTCCTCCAGAGTCCCCTGTTGGGAACGGCCGAAAGTGTGTGGGGGTGGAGATTGTGAGGGGGGGCAGGATCCCAACTCAAAAGGCAGCAGCCCCCCTCCTCGGATAAGCCCTTCTCCCATCTTAAAAACCTCCAAAGAAGGAGACTCTACCACCCTCCGTGGCAGCATCTTCCACTGCCGAACAGCTCTAACTGTCATGAAGTTCTTCCGAATGTTCAAATGGAATCTCTTTTCGTGTAGTTTGAAACCATTGCCCTGCGTCCTAGTCTCTGAAGCCATGGAAAACAAACCTGCTCCCTCTTCAATATGACATCCTTTCAAATATTTAAACATAGTTATCATATCCCCTCTCAGTCTTCTTTTTGATAGGCTAAACATTCCCAGTTCCCTAAGCCGTTCCTCATAAGACATTTCTTCCAGACCTTCAACCATCCTGGCCCCCCTCTTCTGTGCCTGCTCAAGGTTGTCAATATCCTATTTAAATTGAGGTGCACAGAACTGGACACAGTACTCCAGATAGGGTCTGACCACAGCAGAATAGAGTGCAGTACCCTACATTTCCTTCCGTTGGAGCCCAGCACTCTAATCTGCCAAGGTCATTTTGGATTTTCATCCTATCTTCTAGGGCAGGCATGTCCAAACTTCAGCCCTCATATTTTGGACCACAACTCCCAGAATTCCAAGCCTGTGTTGCCTATGAAGGCAATACAGATATACAGTGGTACCTTGTATAAAGGAATTAATTCGTTCCAAATGAAATTATGTTAAGCAAATTTTCCTTTATACAGTACAAATTCCCATAGGAATGCATTGAAAATGGATCCCATTTTTATGTTGTACAGATTCTCTCCATAGGCGATTATGTTAAGCAAATTTCCCCTATCTCTGGAATTTTTTATGTTGTACAAATTTTATGTTATACAAGCTGTTTGTTATACAAGAGTCCACTGTATACAGATTCCACACATCCTGGACATAACCTGTTTCAGTTGTTACCCTCAGGGCAACCTTTTAGGGCATTGCACACTAGGACAACTAGATATAAAGATAGTTTCTTTCCAAGTGCTATCAAACTGTTGAATAATTAATTTTTACTTTTCTTCTTTTTTAAATAATAGGTTATATTGTATTGTTGTACTGTGTTTTTATTGTTGACTATATGATTCTTATATTTCCTTTTATATAGAGAGACCATATTTTACCAAAACAAATTCTGGGTGTGTACGATCACATCGCTCCAGTTCTGGCTCATCTGGGTTGGATTCCTGCTGCTTTCTGAGCCAGGTTCAGGGTGTTAAAAGAACCGCATTCTGTTACACATGCGATTGGGGCAACAAGCTAACAGGTAGCCTGGGGAAATATTCAAAATGAAAATGTCTAGTGGACCAAGACTTTCCTAAGGTGAACGTTTGTTTTATCCTGAACTGCCATCTTGAAAACTAATGTGTCCCCTCGACTGGGGAAAGCTGTGTTGCCCAGTGGGCTTGTCTCTTGAATCTTGCAAGTTGGGCAGGAAGGGCTACTTTCTCTCCAATCACCTGCACAAGCTTTGACGTCTTCTCAAGAAAAATAGTCTCTGCTGAGCCTTCTTTACAAGCCCTCTTGTGTTGACACGCCAGAACAGATCCTCCTGTAACTCAATGCCCCAAAATATAAAACCTGTAACCCTCTCTACACCAGTCCCATCAATCACCAGTGGTTAAATATCAGTTTTCTGCCTCCCAAAATCCACCACAAGCTCCTTTGTTTTCTTTATGTTTAGGTGCAAGCTATTAATTCTACACCACTTGGTCAACCTCTCCACCTCATCTCTGTAATCTCTGTATAAGTGTTTGTTGGGAGATTAAACTTTCAGATAGTATTATTTTGAAGCTCTTACATTTATATATTGTTTTACGGATTTATTTGCCCGGCTGGCAGAAGAAAAGGGAAAAAATAGCTGTTTGACCTTTGAAGCCTCAATGCTTTCAAAACAAACTTTTAAATAACAGACTTGGATTTTCTCGCTAGCTCGCTTCTTCCCTGTTTTTGCTCTCCTCTTTACACCCCCTCCCTCCTGGAAGTGATTAACCCTGTGAAGTGGGTCACAATTTGAGTGCAACCAGCACAATGAGCTGGAAACTGATGTCAGATGATCAATTTATGGACCTGCTCGATAAACTTCAGGCTATAGTAGCCTCTCTTCAGACTGAGTTTTTTTCCGAGCTTAATTCAGAAGCAGATGAGCGTCCCAACTTTAAGTGAGATCAGAACACTGAGCCCAATAAGGAATATTTGGAGAATGTGGAATCTGGGACTGCTCGGAAAACTGAGCTTTCTCCAGAAAAGTAGAAAAGTCTTATCTTTAATCCTGCTTTGAGCATGAAGCTGGAACAGAGCATTCACTCCAACCTATTTGCTTGGAAGACAAAATTTTCTTCAGAAGCAGAGGAGAAAATATAAACATAATTGGTTGAGATATTCATTATATAGTAGTTTAATTAAATAAAGTATATTAGCTAACTGAAAATTTATTATTAGGACTGAATACCCTGTTAAGCTTGTTCAGTGTTGCTCAATGCTGAAGTTAATTGTTAAATATGAAAATAACCTTCAATATCATTTATTTACTAAATTAACTATAAATTATTTTAAGTGGCTCGTCAACTCATTGTGAAGACCAGTTAAGACTATTGTTAATTATTGTTAACTACTCAGGCCAGTTTAACATAGAAATTTGCTCTTTGTGGAACATTTAATTAATTAACTATTTGGATATGAAAAATGCAAAATGGAATGTGGAAACCAGCTTGAGATGCCATTTTGTTAGATCTTTAAATGTTAGGCAGGTAATGAAAGAGAGGAACTTTCTTTTTTAATGCAACAATAAACAGAGAGATCAAGAAATAATGCTTTTTTTCTTTTAATAATCCATTAAGTACTAATTTTAGACATAAAAGGTTTCAAAAACTTGGTAAAAATTAAAAGAATAGAGAAAATATAAAGGTATGATGGTGTCTATTATATACTTGTAGATTAGTCACACAAGCTTAATTTTGTACTTTACTATCTTCGCTTCTTGTAATAGACAAAAATAAGATATAGAATTACAGGCATGGTGGATGAGGTGAACACTGTGGATATTTCTGATCTAGATTTCAGTAAGGCCTTCAATAAGGTCCCCCATGGTATATGTCACGACCCACGGACTCTCACACAGAGGTAAGTTCAGGGTTTTACTGCAAACTCAGAGCCAAACCCCAATGCAGCAAATCAGAAGTAAATCAGATTCCAGGAAACCTATAGCAAGGTCATTCCTAGTCAGAGAGCAAAGCAGAGTCCAAGATAACCAGTCCAGTGGTCAAAGCCAGTTTTCTCTTCACCACTGTAACCCCTAGCTAGACAATGCTTATGTATCTATGTACTGTATTATAAAATATTCATGTGTCATGCAATTTCATGCCATGCACTACCTCTAATGGTTCATAGAATCATAGAGTTGGAAGAGACCTCAAGGGCCATCCAGTCCAACCCCGCCATGCAGGATCCCACATCACAGGACTCCCGACAGATAGCCATCCAGCCTCTGCTTAAAACCTCTGATAAGAATTAATAAATATGAGAATAAAGCCGAAAACTATTATAAACTATATCCAAGTCATTGATGCAGCCAAGAGGCTGGCATAAACACAAAATCGATAAAGAACATAGATGCCAGCCTGAAGAGTATAACAAATACTTGTGGTTAACTGAGATAGAGCCAACGGGGAAGTGAAGACAAGATGGCACCATTGTCTAGGATTGTTGACATTACCTCATGGCACCAAAAGCGTCAGAATAACATATGGCAGTTAGCCAGTAATAGAGTGAAGTAGCCAGATGGCCATAGACCAATATAAACAAAGCACGTGTATGCGCACGAAATACGTCAGCACACCATGCAGAAAGAGTATAAAAGACCACGGAAACCATCACTCCTTGGTCCAGAACAGCAAGGCCGTCTGGCCATGCTGCGCTCGGATCATAAGCTAACCCATTCTCTGTATTGTCCGGTCCAGGAGGCAGCAGGGCCTCTGGCGCTCGGACCTTAAGCTATTTTGTTTCCCGTGGACCCCCCCCCCGCCTAATCCTGAAATTTCTGGAACTTCTTAACTTCAAATGTACTCCTGAGAGCTGACACAGTCCTGCTCATTTTGATAGGTTTTTTTTTTGTAAAATTGTAAAAAAAAAGAGAGAGAAAGACGCATACTATTTTCATTCCTACCTTTGTTTGAAAAGACACAAAATGCAAGTAAATATTTGGATTTGGAAGGACACAAATCAGAACCTAGTAAAATTCTTACCTAGAATTAATACATAAATACAGGAGTGGTACCACGCAAGATGAACGCCCCGTAAGATGAATTTTCCACAAGGCAAACAAGAATATTCCAGGAAGAGGCATGTTTTCCCAGATGACATTTTTGCCTCTGGGACACCTTGAGAAAAAAGTGTAAAAGCAATGCTGCTCCTGGCAGCCTGACACGCCTAGCGGTTTGTGACAGCTCGGCCCGCCGGAAGCAGCATTAAAGGGTGCATGGAATTCAAAACCCCGCCTGCCTTTCCTGGCCCTGCAGGACCTGATCCGTGGGGGCCATTCTGCATGGTGGGAAAGCCCCGATGGAAGGCCCCCCTGCTCCCCCCTTTGCCCGGGGATGCCTCTGCCCCAAAACGGCTCAGCCCAGAGACTAGAGGTGATCCAGCAGGTGAAAGAGGAAAATGTTATTTATTTAATTGATTGATTGATTGATCTACTGTGCCACCTGACCAAAGGTCACCTTTGTAGGAAAGCCAGGGACAAGGAGCAGAAGTCAGACATTTTGTGCTGGGTCGAGAGATGGTTTCCTGCCTCAGGATATATTGTCTTCTCTTATTAACTTTTAGGGTGTCTCCTGGGATTTAGAGGCATAAAAAGTCCCCTTTGGGTAAAATGGCAACAAACTCAAGATTCATGACAGAGAGAAGTCTTTGCCTGTTTCCGGAAAGCCATCAGAGATGGAGCAGTTCTGGCTTCTGGTAGGAGGGAGTAAGGTCCCTTCATGGGTTCCCACAAGATGTACCTGTGAGGGTGGCGGGGTGGAGAGAAAGGTCTCTCCAAATGACCTTAACCATACTGTGAGATTCGATCTTTGAGGTAGCTACGACCCAGGTCGTACAGTGCTTTGTAGGTCAAGGTCAGCACTTTGAATTGTGCCCGATAGCTGATGGGTAGCCAGTGGAGTAAACCGCCCAGAGACTACTTAAAGTGGTATATAAGCAGAACACTTTGCTTTTGCTTTTACAGCAGATAAACCTCATTGGTAACATCTCCCTTATATACAACTCTCTTGCAAAAACTACCAAACACATTATATCATTGGACATTACATCAGGTTATACTAGCATATACCAGCTGTACGACATTATATCATTACACACGACATTATATCAGATCAATTCACATGTGTCCAATCAATAATCAGTATATATTTTATATATAAGGTACCAAATGTTTTCTTTTGTTTTTCTTTGATTTTGCCCAGTATATACCAGATGTCCAGAATATGTAATCAGTTACCTGGAAGAGTTAGTCCTTGGCTTTCAGCCAATTTAAAATATTACATTTTAACATATACATACATTATATAAAATCCTAAAAGGGGTTCTCAAAGAAGGACTGTGTGATTACTGACGTTATTACCATACTCTACGATTTTTCAAAAGATTTTGGAACGAGTGCGTCCTAAGGTTTGTAGAAAGGGCAACCAGAATGACAGAATCAGGATCCTCAGTTACGACATTCAAATGGCTTCTCGCCTGTGTGGATTCTGTGATGCCTAGCAAGGCTTCCAGCATGACTGAACCTCTTTCCACACTCCAGACATTCAAACGGCTTCTCGCCGGTGTGGATTCTGTGATGGGTAGCAAGGCTTCCAGCTTGACTGAACCTCTTTCCACACTCCAGACATTGAAATGGCTTCTCGCCTGTGTGGATTCTGTGATGTTTAGCAAGGCCTCCAAAAGTAATGAACCTCTTTCCACACTGCAGACATTCAAACGGCTTCTCACCTGTGTGGATTCTGTGATGGCTAGCAAGTTGTCCAGCTTGACTGAACCTCTTTCCACACTCCAGGCATTCAAATGGCTTCTCGCCAGTGTGAGTTCTGTGATGGCTAGCAAGGCTCCCAGCTTGACTGAACCTCTTTCCACACTCCAGACACTCAAATGGCTTCTCGTCGGTGTGAGTCCTGTGATGGCTAGCAAGGATATCAGCTCGGCTGAACCTCTTTCCACACTCCAGACATTCAAATGGCTTCTCACCTGTGTGAGTCCTGTGATGCCTAGCAAGGCTTCCAGAATCAATGAACCTCTTTCCACACTGCAGACATTCAAATGGATTCTCACCGGTGTGAGTCCTGTGATGCCTAGCAAGGTGTCCAGAATCACTGAACCTCTTTCCACACTGCAGACATTCAAATGGCT
>JAHTLZ010002205.1:0-10226 GCA_023846285.1 Phrynocephalus versicolor
AGCGACTATTATGTCACTTTTCCAGCTTTCCTAAGCAGTGTGTTTGTTAGTTTGGCAGGGCAAAAGGGTGGAATAGTAATAGCAGTTTAAACTGCTAGTCCTTGTAAGGATAATGTTCTTGATTAGGGATGTCCATACGGACTACAAATTCCACAATTCTTTTTTTTGGGGGGGGGCAGCCCCACTTGCAGGAGTCAGACCTTGCAGGCAACTAACCATGAGGGCAGATGCTTTTTTTAAACTGGAAGTTAGGCCTGCCCAAGGCATGATGCCTGCTACCTACCTGGGCTTGCTCTTCAGGTGAGCATAATTTAGGTGTCTGTAAGGTGAGGGTCCTGCAGGTAGGACTCTCAGAAAGGAGAATTGTGGGATTTATACAGTGGTCCCCCACCATTTCGCAGTTCATATACTGCAGTCCCGGTATATCGCTGGACTGCGGTACTGTATATGAAAGCCGAGGCCCCCTAGGGTAGGCTGCATGGGCCCGCATGAATTACCCCAGGCCTGGTGCTGCCCTGAATGGGCCTCTTGATGGGCTTCCAGGGCCTTTCAGAGGGTGCAGAAGTGCTTTCTGGTGAACTGGAAGTGGCTTCCAGAAAACCGGAAGTCACTTCCAGATCACCGGAAACCAGCTGGTGCTGCCTCAAACGGGCCTCCATCAGGCTTCACAGGTCTGTTGGAGGCCCCAGAAGTGGTTTCCGGTGAACCGGAAGTGACTTCTGGATCACCAGAAATGACTTCTGGGACCTCTGACAGGCCCGGGAAGCCCATCCAAGGCCCCTTTGGGGCTGCGCCAGGCCTCAGGTAAGTGTAGGAGGCCCCTGATAGTCCCCCCCCCAGTACCTGAGCCAGCATCCGCATATTACGGATTCTCCATTATTGTGGATCGGGTCCCTAATCCCCACAATAGGCGGGGGATTACTGTAGAACAGGGGTAGAGGAGATGCATCATTTTAAGAAGGAATAAATTAGATGAATATATTTTAAATATAAATAAGGCAAAGTAACAGAGTTGGAACAGCTCATGATTATGATAGTGGCATGCATATATGTGTATGAATTGTTATGGATCAATTTATTTTAATTATGGAGCAGTCTTGCAATATGCCTGGTTCTGTGTAAGCCAGCAATTAAATAAATTTTCAGTATAGGACCTTTGGGTTCTGTGGCTGGTAATGTACGGGTGAATCAATGTGCAGGTGTCAGCTTGGTCTGGTGTGATGGGATTAGGGCTTTAAGTAAAATAACTCACAGTATCTCTATCCTTTTCTGAGACTAAATATCACATTGCCCTTTTACAGAAAGCTATCATTTTGGCGTCTGTCATTTCTTTCTTCTTCAGCTGTTAGTCTGAAAGACTGAAGGTCTTACAAGGGCACCTGTAGTCTGTCTTGAATTAAAAGACAGTAGTCTCGCCTAAGTATGCTGTTCACAAAGAAGTCAAGAAAATTGCACTAGGCAGCAAGGTGATGGGAGAAAAGACGTAATGGTTTCAAAAAAACAATTTCAACTATATTTCTTTCCTGTTCAGATCGAAGCAACTAGCAAGCCCTGTTACATGCCTTCTAAATGTGCTTTTCTCTTTGGGTGTGTGTGTGTTTATGGGTTGTTGTTTTTTAGTTACTGGGTGTTTGGTGAGTTTTCTGAACCTATATAAATTGCCTTTGTGATGATGATGGAAGGTTGTAGCCATTAATTTAAAACCTTTATTTTATTTTTAGTCTATATGCCCACCATTCTAAACATATCTTGTGAAAATCATGGAATAAGAGTGCCAGTGCGGTGTAGTAAATTAAGTGTTGGATTAGGACTCAAATGATTTGAAGTGCTGCAAGCCTAAGCCATCCAAGTTTGTCTGCCTCAGTTCACAGAAAGGCAACTCACGACCAAAAGGAAATCCAAGGAAAAATAAGAAAATATGATCCTAGCTACCTCACATTGTTTGGCACCGGAAGTGCAATGCGTTAAGTGTCATGAAATTGTTGCTAATGGCTGCTCGGTTCCATCCAAATTAAAAAATACACCTGGGATGCAATCTTTCTGATTTAGTACATAAAGGTAAAGAAATGTTTGAATGCCATACTTTATCTCTTTAGGCAGGGTCATCCATGATGGAGAGAATTTCTAAAAATGAAAATGAAAACACAACTGAAACTTCATTTGTTGTCAGTTTACACATTGCAAAAGCTGGAAAGTCCCATACTACATTTGCCCCCACCATTTCACGGTTCATATACTGTGCTCCCAGTATATCATGGGACTGCAGTATAGGAAATGCAAGCCCCCCTGAGGCAAGCTGATTGGGCCCATTTGAGGCCTCTTGCACTTACCCCAGGCCTGGCGCTGCCCCAAATGGGCCTCTGATGGGCTTCCCAGGCCTGTCGGAGGCCCCAGAAGTAGTTTCTGGCAGATTGCTGGAAAACCAGAAGTGACTTCCAGATTGCCCCAAACCATTTCTGGGGCCTTCGAAAGGCCTAGGAAGCCCATTGGAGGCCCATTCAGGGCAGTGCCAGGCCTCAGGTAAGTGTAGGAGGCCCCAGATAGCCCCCCACCGGTCCAAATCTGACCCAGCATATGCATATCGCAGATTTTCCATTATTGCAGGTTGGGTCGGGTCCCTAACCCCTGCAATAGGCGGGGGGCTACTGTATTGCTGAGACACTGATTAAACCTTGCATGAAGGATATTGTAAGTTGCATGTTAGGTCCAGGCGTGGCCAAGAAGATTGATACTTTGCAGCTGTCGAATAGCACTATATGCAAGTGAATTTACACAATTTCAGAGTCTGTGGAAAACGAGCTTATAAGAAGATTGAAAACTTGTGAATTTTTTAGTTTACAGATTGATGAAAGTACTGACATTGCGGGGCTTGCTGTTCTTATGTTTGTGAGGTATCCATTTAAAATGCAAGTAGAAGAAGAACTATTGATGAGTGAAGTGCTTGAAACTTACACCACTGGCTACGAAATTTTCAAAACTATCGACAAAAGTGTACAGGAAAATGATTTGGAATGGAGCACGAGTGTGAATATTTGCAGCAATGGAAAAGTGAAGGGAGCCTTTTATACAACAATTAACTGATGTCAATTGGCTGCTTAAAGTGGGATACCTTTCCAACTTCTTTGAAAAATGAAATGAAACCCCCACTTCTCTTTAAGGGAAAGGAGGAGCACAATTAGAGAAAATAAAAGCCTTGTGGAAAATGTTTACGTTTTTTGAAGCATGTTTTGAGAGCAGAGACATCTTCAACTTTCCTCGGTTGCAAGAATTTGTCAAAGCAAATAAGATCAACCTTCAAACCAACTTCTTCAAAATTGTTATTGCCCACTTGCAAGGTTTGGAAAGAAGCATAGATTATTTTCTCGACATTGACTCTGATGACATCCACAGCTGGATGATGAACCCGTGTTCCTGCGACCCGAAATATAAACCTACTGGAATGACAAATGAAATGTTTCAAAATGTCCTTGAGATCAGTGAAGACAACAGTTTGTGACAGAAACCCCACGAAGGAACCCAAGAAGAGTTCTGAATGCAGGTGTATTCAGAAAACAATGCTGTTGGCAAGGCAGCAGTGAAAAGACTTGTGCGTTTTACTTCAACTTACCTCTGTGAGTTTGCATTCGCAACATACGCTTGCATAAAAAACAGATACAGGAGCAAACTTTCTGGGTCAAGTGATTTGAGGGTAAAATTAACTAAATATCCCATAAACATAAAGGAAATAATGAAAAATTCATCCAAACAGTTTCATTCATCACATGAAAGACAGCTGAGCATTAAATTTGCACTGTTTTTTTCTTCTTTTCCTATGTATTCAAATCGCTTTAAGGGTAGCTGTGCCACGAATTTTTTTTTTATCCCGACAAGGGTGCTGCAAAAATAAAATTTGAAAACCACTGCTCTATCCCACACACCACATTGGGTACACACATGCCCAGGGAACATAATTTGCAATTACAGACCATCCTATCCTCACTTTATTTAGGCTTGCAGAGATCTGTTTTCAAAGCCAGAGAGAAAGATGCTATTCTCCATAGTTTTGGGGAGGGCGTATGTGGTCTCCACTCTCCAGGACTCTTGCACATGGCTACATCTCATTACACTTGCTTATTATGCCACTGCCTCCACTTATATAGCTAATATTGCTGTTATTTAAAAAAAAAATGTCTGTGGTTATGGTTTTTCCCAAACCCATATTCAATGTGTCATACACTGTACATGCAATATCTATTGTCCCTATTTCAGCAATGTGTGTGCCGTTTGACAAAGGTGACTTTCAGCTGCAGTCTCCGTGCTACGTTAGTGAATGTTACAGTCCTTCTATATCAGTTCTTAAGGGTCATTTAAATTCAATGGTTGATGCTTTAGATTTAGTTTTCAATGAGCTTGGTATGCAGGAATATTAGACTGAAGAGCAATAAACGTAGCTTATTTAAATATGTATTTGAGTATCATTGCAGTTAAAAAGAAAAAAGAAAGAAAACTGGCAGAAATTAGAAAATACATTCCATTTAGTGCAAGGAATACCCCCAGAATATCAAAATTAAATTATAGACATCATAGAACCATGAAGTCAGAAGGGGCTTATAAGGCCGTTGTGTCTTGTCAATGTAGGGATCCAAATCAAAAGATACCTGCCAGGTGGTTATCTAAATTTCTTCTGAATGCCTACACCATTCAAACACTCTCCAGATAATTGTTTCCACTGCCATACTGCTTTAGCAGTCAGGAAGTTTTTCTTGATATCATGGCACAAGTCACATGTGAGGCTATAGTAATACATGAAATAAATGCCCCATGTTATATACACTTAGAATATTCTCTAACAGACCAAAACAAATATAAATATGTGGTTTTATAAATGCAGTACGTACAAGGTAGAAAATGCATTGTTCTTTCTTATGTGTCATAGCTGCTGCCACTTCTGGTGTTGCATCAAAGCAGAAAGAATGTATTTCAAAGTTGTTGGTAGCTTTTAGTAAAATGAACATGAGATTTTTTTTCCAAAGCTGAAGAAATAATCATTGGGGTGGCATCTGTTGTTTACTTGAATTATGAGCAAGTAAATCCACATAGGTCCGTAGAAACTGACAACAGAAAAGTTTTTCTCTGGCCAAAAAAATCCTTGGTAAAATGCAACAAACCGATTGGGTTTCTAGACCTTTTCAGATCCATATCAGGTTTTGGCTGCTGCAGAAACTTGTGCCTGCAGCTTAGCCATCTGTGAGTCAACATTTTCATTTCTATCTCAGATCAGGAACCACAGGGTATTTCAAGGTCTCATCTGCGTTTAGGAATGTTGATTTTTGCTGCATTTGAAATGGAAAGAACAGTTAATCTTACCTCGGATGAAAATTTACATGAAAGAAAAGGAAAGCTCCAAAGGTTTTTTACTATTCATTTTTCTCTAGAGATACTAGACTGTGAATTTATCATTCAAATAATGCTTCACTGTGGTTCATGTGCTTTTACTCCATGTCTAAATGTATGTTGTTTTTCGTTATTGGTGTTGTGATACATCAGGGCTGTCCAACTTTGAACAGCCGGCGGCCTACCAGATGCTTTGGAGTGTCCGTCGCGGTCGACTCTTGGAGCGCGCGCGCATGCGCGCGCAAGGACCCCCGGGAGGTCTTGCTTTCCACACCCGGACTTGTTGCACACCAAATTCAAAAGGACCAAGGGAAGGCTTGGCCGTTTTAAATTTGGGGCCATGTGAGCACCCTCCGGCATTGCACCCGCCCCTCCCCCCCAAGGTTCCCGGCGGCAGCGGCGCTGCTTTTCCTGGGCGCTGCTTTTCCCAGGCACTGGCCAGGATGGCCAAAGTTTTGAAATGCGCGAGCGCACATGCGCCTAACCCCACAAATGTCCTTGGGCCGCTCCAGCAGCCCCTCCCTCACCCATTTTGGCTCTTCACCGGGGGAAGTGGAGGACCGAATATGCTGGGAGGGGGGGAAAAAGCCCCTCCACCTGCATTACCTCCGCATGGGCTAGCAGTCCTGGGGGCGGGGCTCGGTGGCGGGCGGATGAGCGCTGAGAGGCTGAACCCGAGGCAGGGCAGCCCAGCTTCTGGACCGCCACTTTGCCACCCGCCCGCTCGCGTCCAAGGGGTGGTGAGTGTGAGATGCCTGCTGCCGCCGCCACCTGCCTTCCTCCTGTGTGTGTGCGTGTGTGTGCGTGCGTGCGTGCGTGCGTGCGTGCGTGCGTGTGTGCGTGCGTGCGTGCGTGTGTGTGTGTGTGTGTGAGAGAGAGAGAGAGAGAGAGAGAGAGAGAAGGCACGCTAGAATGCCTGCTTTTTTCCTGCAACTCTCTGGAAGCCATGCAGCCCCTGCAGAGTTGCCTGCGCTCCCGGGCGCTCTCCCGGCTTCTGCACATGCTTCAGCCAGCCAGCCAGCCAGCGAGAAAAAGAAAACGACCCTGGGAACCGCCCCTTCCTCTTGTCCTGTCCTGACGACTCCCGGGGCAGCGGGGGGAGAAACCCAGCCGTGCTTTGTGCCACATTCTCCTCCTTCGGCGATCGGCCTGAGGAAGTCACCACCTCAGCTGGGCCCGATCCTTAGTACGTGTATTGGCAGGTGTGGGGGGGAATGGACATGGATGGACCCTTGCTACCCTTGGGCGGGTCGTGCTGGCGTTTCTCTGCGGTTTCTACTCCCCTCCCCACACTGCTCACATACATTGCCCCTCCCACCACTTTGAACCGCAGGAACACTACCGCCTCGCCTCCCCGCCCCCCCTCCACCCCCCCAAGGTCCATGGTGTGCGCTGCCGGTGGCATCAGCAGAGTCCCCCCGCTGCGTGCATGCTCTTTCCGCCTCCGTCTCGGCCCCCACCCACCAAGGTCCCCTGCGCTGGAGGAGGAGGCAGCGGAGCCTCAGCCACCCACCCACAAAGTCCTCTGAGGGGAAAAAAATCCCCCCGAAAAAATGGGGTCAGAGGTGGGCGGGGACCTAGCGGGCGACCTCTGAGGACCCCGCGGTCGACCGGTCGACCGCGGTCGACCGGTTGGACAGCCCTGTGATACATGATAAAAATTGAACATTGGAGGGGGGGAAATCTCTACATATCTCAGCTATACCATAACTACTCTGATGCCATTCTTCAAATACTTGAAAGGCATTCAATACAGAGAAGGTGGTGGAGAATCTGGTCGCAATCATTCCCAAGTACAGGACACGTAATCATGGGCTCAAGCTACTGGAAGCCATATTTCAGTTAAATATTTGGAAAAACTGTCAGAAAAAATGCAATGGAACCAATTACCCCAGGAAGTAAAGGGTTGCCATGTGGTCCAAGCAAAATTAAATACAAATAGAAAATCGGTGATGACTTTATAGACAGCTAAAAATCATACAATAAATGAGCTTTTGTGGATTAAGCACCACTTCAACAGGTGGTACAGTAGGACCCTGGTATCTGCTGGGGATTGGTTCCAGGCCTTCCCATGGATAATGAAAACTGTGGATAAGGGAGAATGCCAACCCCCCCAACTGCTGTTTTGTGACAGTAGCTTGCTTTACGGCTGCAGTTTTACGACAGTAGCTAGCGTTACAGCTGCTATTTGTGACAGTAATTTGCTTTGCGGCTGCTGAAATATTTATTTAATTTTTCCTCTGCCAAACATGAATAACTGAATCAGTGGTTAATGAACCAGTCGTTAATGGATCAGTAGATATGGGGGTCCTACTGTACTGCACTGGAGCTACATAGTTCCTTGGTCAACACAGTCTGCAGCAAAAATTGGTCATGTTTCCTCTTCTGTACATGGATTAATTGTTGGTGCACAACCAAACCATTTGCTGATTGGTAGTACATCTCAGTTTTACTGGTTTTTACAGCTTTGAAAACACCTGAACCTTCTCTCAAGCAGTGGCATGATGCCCCCAGCTAGATGTGCCAGAGACAGCTTGAGACTTCCTTTAACTCTCACTTTAAATGAATAAATAAATAAATGCCAACAAAAATTGAGCCCCAGAGCAAAATCTCTGCATAATGAGGCCTCAGTGGCACTCTGTGATGTGTATTTTAAAGCATGTAATTTGGAAAAACCTCAAAATGAATTTAAGTCTCCCATATTTCCAATTTAGTACAGCAAATGTTGCATAGTTTAGGTTTATGTAGGTGCTCTCTTAGTTTGGAAGTTATTCAATGGCAATTTGGGTTGTCTTTGGAAAGGACCTTGTGAATATGTTTCTTTTTCAGAGGTCCTTGGATGCTCAGAAAACATGTACGAGTTGTGCATGAGATCGGGAGAAAATGAGTTCTATATTTAGAGTTCTCATAACGTATATTCAGAGAATATCATAAAAATATTGCAGCCTGTGGTGTTTTTCATACCTTCTAAGCAGAATGTTAGTCAATCTGAATCTGATTTGCAGCTTTGGGGATTGTCTTCCTTTATTTATATATAAGTTGGGTAAAACAATACAAGAAAAAATGTTTCTCGAAATTTGGTGGGGAAGAAAGTGGCATGACTTTCCAGGGCTAATTAAAAACAATCAGTCCCCTGAGTCGCAGAATGTTGGATTCAGATTTGCACTGTACACCGATGTTTACAAATTATGCAAAGACATTTAAAAGTCAGCTATTTAATCAAAATCATCCCCTTTCCACAATTGGTTCTGGCGTCCTTTGAGCATAATCCTGTGCTTGGCTGGGTGCTTCATCTTTCCACCTTGCGTTCCCTGTATTAGAGATGCAAGTGGGCAGACAAAGCAGACTACGTTCTCTGCAAATAGCTTCTGGTGTCTGGCCAATTGGAAGAGCCTTATGTGGATTATTGCCTCCCTGAATGATGGCATTTAGCCTGGATGGAGGGAAGAAGGAAGTTTTATTGGCTCTGGCTCCCTTAAAAGCTCTGCCTCTGCATATTAGGCCAGTCATTAACATCTTCCCGGCTACATTTTGCCCTTTGAAGTAAAGAGATCGTATGTGTGCATTTTAACATAACATGTGCTCCTGGCAGTGGGGATGAGAGGACTGTGAAAGGACTGCATCCTCTGGGGTGGGACCTAGCTGAATACTAGCAGTACTTCAGATAGGAGGGAGAGTGTTCTAGTGCATTGGAATTCACCAAGTAATCAACCAGGTTCCCTAAGAGATCCGTCTGGCTAGAAGCCTTCAAGAAATTATTTAAAACCTGGCTTTATAGGTTGGCCTTCCCAGATCATTCTGTTTCAACCAACTTATATAAACAGGACACTGTTATTTTCCCCTGCCTTATGGCAATTTTTATTAGTTCCTTATTTTTTTTCCATTTGTTCTCATTTTGAATTGTTAAATCGTTTTGATTTATTGTATTTGTGCTTATGTGCTTATTTGTTCTTTTTATTATTATGATTTGATTATTTGGTCTGATTGATTAGTTTTTATTTACTATTTTAAGTTGCTTAATATGTTTTTGTATATGTTTGTAAACCACCCAGGGTAGCTTTTTTGCTAGATGGTTGCGGTATTTTAAAAAATAATCAAATAAATAAATAAATAAATATCTGGCGGCAAGGTTCGCTGCAGGGCAAAAATGGGCAAAGAGAAGGCAAGCATCATCCTCAGATGCTTTTTGCACGAGGATTGCTTTCTGACCCAGGAGGCAGGGCTGGATTAAGACCCTCAGAGGCCCTAAGATCTTAAAAGATTTTGATGCCCCCCCCAATATGTATGCAATTCAAAATATAAACAATAACAAATCATAAAATAAAACTTTATTTATTGGAAACCAAACAAAACTTGCAGTAAGATAGGAAATGTTTATTTTTAATACTTCTACTTTGGTTCGTATTTTGCATTTTGTAAACCGCTCAGAGTGACCATGCTGCCAGATGGTGCAGTATAAAAATCCAATTGATAATAATAATAATTTATTTATATTTGAAAAGTTTTCTCCTACTTTTTTAAATTGCAAAGTCTTTGATCAGATCCTCAAAACTAATCTTATGTAACACATCTCCTTCTATACTTAATAGTGATAAGGCATCCAGCCTGCTTTGTTGCATAGTTGCTCGGATGGGATTTTTAATATACTTCATCTGCAAACAATACCTTACTGGTTTGCCGCTACTGAAATGCTGGTAAGATTGCCCATTGTGGTGCTAACTAGAGATGGGTGTTTCATTTCGGAAGGGGACTGGTTCTGAAATGAAACATGCCAGCACTTGCTGGCACTTAGAACCCAGTCCCACCCTAGGGAACAAAATCAACCACTGTCTTACCTTGCTGTACCTTGTGCA